>SNQJ01S0014128.1:7676-59042 GCA_010110895.2 Picea sitchensis
ATAAATCACTATGTCAATTATCTAATTGTTATTCTCAGTTTAATCATGCTTATTTATGCTTTGTTTTGCTTCTGCTTCCTAACAATGTGAAGACATGCATAGCCTTGCAAATACATGCATGGTGTGGAGATAGCCATGCAAAGACATGAAAAATCACATCGAATACCATGGGTTACTCAATACCATAGCTCTAAACCACCAAAGATAAATCAGCAATAATTGAATCAAGGTTATCTCAATTACTCTATGATCCAGTGAATATTAACCCAACACATAATTTATGGAGAATTACAAAGATTTTGAAGCCTTGTGTGGATTATTCAATAAGAATGGAGGAGCCCCACAAGGATTATTTTTCTTTCTTTGTCTATCTAGAAACAACTCAATGTTCCATAGATATATAAAACCCCCCAAAAATGTAAAGTTAGAAGTGAAAACCAAATGAAGTTTGGCTTCAACTACCATAGCCACATTGGAAAAGTAAAGTTAGAGGTGAAAACCAAATGAAATTTCACTTCAACTAGCACAACCACATTATTAAAAGTGGTTGATATAAATATCAACCACTTTTAATAATGTGGTTATGCTAGTTGACAACTCACGTGTGTGGGGAGGATTAGTAGACCATGGTTAACTATGGTTGATAATGGAAGTTATGGTTGAAGAGGGGTTTATTATGGCTGACTATGGGTGATTATGGTTGACCATGGTTGAATATGATTGACCATGCTTGTCCATGTTTAACTATAGTTGACTATGATAAACTATAGTTGACCATGGTTGACTTTAATTGACTATGAAATATTATAGTTGACTATGTTTGACTATAGTGGTTTATGGTTTACTATGGTTGGCCATTGTTGATGATGGTTCACCATGGTTGAGTATGGTTGAGTATGTTGACCATGTTGAGAAAGGATGAACATGGTTGTTTGACCATGGTTGAATTTAGTTGATAATGGTTGACTATGGTTGAATATGGTTCACTTATGGTTGACTTGGATTTACTATGGTCAACATATGGATGACTATGGGTCAATATGGTAGACCACGTTTGACCATGTTGACTATGGCTGACCAAATTTGACCTTGTAGACTATACATGACTATATTTGACCAAGTTTGACCATGCTTGAGAATGGTTTCCTATGGTTTATGATGAAAGCCTATAGTTGATTGTGGTTGACCATGGTTGAGAACATTGAATGGTGACCTTATTTCCCATGTTGACCATAGTTGACTATGGTTGACCATGGTTGATGATGATTGTACATGGTTGCCTATGTTTAACCATGGTTGGCTATGGTTGCCCATGATTGCCTATGTTTGACCATGTTTGAGTATGGTTGACTAGGGTAGACCATGGTCAACATTTGACCATGTTGATTATGGTTGACCACATTTGACCATGTTTGACCATGTAAACTATGTATGACCATGTTTGACCATGGTTGACAATGGTTGCCTATGGTTTCCCATGAAAGGATATAGTTAACTATGGTTGTCCATGGTTAACAACATTTGATAATGGTGATCATGTTGCCCATGGTAAACATGATTGAATATGATTGCTCATGGTTGTAGGAATTGGGTGTGATGAGATTTAGTCAATAATGGTAGCGATAATAGGTAATATGGATTATGGAACAAAAGGAGGATTGCATAATACAAATGGGGGGAAATCATTCAAGGAGGTGGTTACAGGTGGGCCTTCTCAGACCCCACCAAAGATGGAAAGTGGAGGGATTGGTAAGGACCAAGCGGTCAACGATTCCTAGGTCAACTAGGACATGGGATCAAGGCAACAAATGAATAGACTAAAAAATGGATGTTTAGCTAAGGCGCAAGAAAACCCTCGATATGATATCACATGAAAGCATATTGGAGACTATAGCCAGTTCAAGGACCATGTAGTCATTAGTAAATTCATGGGTATATGGTCTTCAAAAAAATCCCTAATCGGTTGGGTAAATAAAACATGGAAGATGAAGGGGAAAATAGATTTGTAGTTGGGATTGAAGGGTTTCTTTATAGTAATATTCTCATGCGCAGAAGATTAGGAAAGAGTCTTTCAAGAAGGACCATTTTTTTTCAACTCTGTAGGGTTACATCTTTGTTACTCGATAGAATGACTCACCCTCAAAAAGGAGGATTTCATGGCAGACCTGGTTTGGATTCGGTTGTATTCTTTACCCCAGGAGTTTTGGGACAAAGAAATGCTAAATGGAATCGAGAATACACTAGGATCCTTTTTCAAGATCTTGGAGGTAAAAAAAGTGGATAATATCCATCCTACACCTGGATCTGTGTGTATATGAACATAGCTAGGGCTCTTCTTGATTTGATCACCATCTCATACCAAGACACATATTAGACCCAAACCTTGTATTATGATCATATTCCTTTCCAATGGAAGAAATGTCACGAACATGGTCATCTTTTTAGATATTTCCCTCTAAATGCAGAGAGCTCAACCAACCAATTGAAGGAGCAAAATGATGAAGAGGGTTTCACCAAGATCCCAAGCAAGAGGAAAACATGGGATAAGAAAAAAGCAACCACGGGACTAGTCGATCAAGGGAAGATGAATGGAAGAAAAAGGAAAAAGCTCGAAGCAAGAGGGGATGGAAAGCTAGGGAGGAACAAAAGCACCAACTTCTAAGTCAGATCAAGAAGCTCAAAAAAGGGAGAAATAGAAACAAAATTGAATCTGCCTATCCCGGTAGAAGAAAAAGCAACGATGCACAAAAAAGTATAAATAATTTTATAAATAGTATTTAATGTTTTATTTTATTTTTATAAATAGTATTTAATGTTTTATTTTATTTTTATAAATAGTATTTAATGTTTTATTTTATTTTTGTGATGGGTATGATATATTTTGGATCATATTTAATGGTAAAATGCCTCGTGATGAGCAAATTGATTGTTTAATTTTATTACTATTTATAATAAATTTAAATAAAAGGAATTTCTATTTTAAAATTTAATTTATTTATTTTTAAAATTAATATAATATAAACTATATAAAATGTTATTTATTAATGGATGTATATTGTACTAAATTATCATTTTAATATTTTAAAATCATGAAAATAAGCACATCTCCAATTTGAGATATATATAGGGGATGACAAGTTGATTTGTACATCATCATATGATTAGCAGACTTCTCATATTGAAAGCAATTCATGCAAGTCATATTGGACTTAAGTTTATGAGAAATTCATGTTGGGTTAGAATTGAATTGTAATTGTATTTATGCTAATTTTAGATAATGCTAGCAAAGGTGTGTTGAATGTGGTGTTATGTTGAAAAATATTAGTTGTGTAAATGTAAATTTTTAGTTGTTTTTTATTGAGCCAGGTAGATAATATATTAATTTTTTTTCTTTCATAAAAAAAATAATTTCCACCTTCTTAATATCATATTGAAGAGATGAAAAAGAAAAACTCAAAGAATATTCATTGTTATTGTTTTTTTCACTTATTTTCTTAAGTTTATTTCTAAGGTTTATAGATGTTCTATTGTTATTGTTTTTTCACTTATTTTCTTCAGTTTATTTTCCGAGTTTAGAAGTGATCTATGAAAAGTTATAATTATATGAAGGTTGCATTTTCAAATTGTCTTGCTTTGAAAAACTTTAATACTAAAAACTATTCTTTCGAGCTTCAACCTATCTTCTATGAATGGTTACATGGATTTCAAATTAATTGAATATAAGGTATGAATGCTCAACTAACAATAAAGTAAGTTTGATTCAATAATATTTTAATTTTTAGCATTTCATTAGTGTGTGATGGGTCTTTAACCTACTTTACCTCTTGCCTAAAGTCTTTGTTTAACAATATTGTCAATACACTCTAACTATATGAATCCTTCATATTGTTTCAAATTGACTAAAAATGCATTGAATATGGAGGTGGGCTTCAACCTATCTTCTATGCATGGTTACATGGATTTCAAATTAATTGAATATAAGGTATGAATGCTCAACTAACAATAACAATAAAGTAAGTTTGATTCAATAATATTTTATTTTTTACCATTTCATTAGTGTGTGATTTGTCTTTAACATGCTTTACCTCTATAGTATTTGCCTAAAATCTTTGTTTAACAATATTTTCAATACACTCTACCTATATGAATTCTTGAGATTGTTTCAAATTGACTAAAAATGCATTGAATATGGAGGTGGGTTTTACACTACATTTAATCATTATCCAATGATTTTTTTGTTAAAATTATTTTTTAATGTAAGTTGCTACATGATTTTCCCCTTTTAAGAAAATCTACACAAAGGCCTCGTATAATTTTATTTCACCATCCATCATGTTTCTTCCAAAATGAGAGCAAGAGAATATAGCCAAGAAAATAATATAATTGACAAATTAAGAAGACAAAAGATGGGTGGAAAAGGCATTAAGCCAAGTCAATTAATATGTACATCAATAATGTATATATAGTACATATTGTACAACTTTCCTCTAATGATATGACAATTAGGGTAAGATAATGAATTGAGATTAGATTTTTCAACATCCCCCCTTAATCATAAGTTCGTTCTTGCTTGAAAAACCGTCACTTCTTGACAACTAGTAATGTGTCAAGCAAATATTCAGAGGGCTTAAGATCCTCTTTGAACTATGAAAAAATAGCAGAAGATGAAGACTTATACTAAATTGGTGGTTTAAGGATGACCACAAACTCATTTGGTGGTTTCAGGATGACCACAAACCAATCTGGTGGTTTCAGGATGACCACAAACCAAATGTCTAGCAGAAGATGATGTCTTCTACTAAATGAAATGGTTTTAAGATGACCATAAACTAACAAGAGCTCAAGTCTCAAAACTATGAAAGCATAACTTCATGTCTTCTTCTTAATTGGTGGTTTTAAGCTGACAAAAAACTATCAAGAGCTCAAGGCTAAAAAACTATGAATGGTTTTAGGATTACCACAAACCATATCAACAACAATATGTTTAGGAACAAGGCTGCATACCATGAACTAGGATGCATACTTGATCATCTATTCACAGGCTCTAAAAAAAACTTGGAACTTGACTGAAAACTTTAGATTCCCCCCTGTCAGGGACAAGTGATTCAAATTCCCTTGACCATCATTCACAAGTGTTGTTCCTGAGATTAATTCTAAGTCTCAAAGAATAATGTCAAGCATCCAAAGTGTTTAAAGAAAATGTTTTAGTGAGTGCTTTTCCTACCTTCAGTTTTATGAGAAATGAACTTTAAATGAAATTAATAATAGGACAATACAGACGCTGTATCTCGTTATATGAGTCAAAGTTATAATACCAAATGGTGTAGAAAAGAGTTACAAAAATGTTAAACAAAGTCAGGTATCAATTATAGATAAGTATCACCTTGTTTGTAGTGGAAGAAAAGTAGAGAATGCACCCTTGAACATGATATAAAATGCAGTAATCCCCATAGATCACAGGTCTTGTTTTACTCACAGTAATAACAGAGGAAAAATTGTTTACTGAATGAATTTATTGGTATAATATGGTCATAGTAGATGTAATAATAAATTGCAACCAATCGCTTTTCAAGAATTACATAAAGAAATTAAGGGAAATGGAAACACAGAGGAAACATATAACTCAAATTGAATGAAACTTAGAATCTTTGTTTACACTTGTATTAATACTAAAAAAGAGAGTTTATCTATTAAATTCGGCAAGAAGCATCCTTGAATAGATCTTAAATCTATGTATTTATACAAAATCTGTCACAACTGAAAACCGTTGGACTTCTTACAATATTTAACTAAAAATAACATACATCTCAATAAAACAACAACGTGTAAATTCTGATGAGTTTCACTGATGCTTTCCTCTGTCTCTTCGTTTGTTGGTAGAAGCAGTCTTTTTCCTTAGTCCTTTGGGTCGGGTACACATGCCATTAAGGACACCTTAATTATTTGGCACACTGTCTTGGTCATTTAATTTCATTTCCATCTGTCCCTTTAGATATGTTCAGCGGGGTAATGAATTACAGTCGAGGTCATGGGGGGAGGATAATCAGACGAATAACACAACATGGGCTTGTCACGGGATGGATAATGGTCACAAGGAAGAGTAACTATATATGGAAAGAATGATGAGGAAATAAGTGTCTGATGATGAGGTGGGATAAGTGGAGGTTAGAATGCGGGTGGACAAGGTAAGTGACTGTTGGAAAGTGAAAGGTAGAGAGAATGGAAGGAAAGGACACTGTTCATGTTTTCTCACTTTCTCCCAGCTATGATTTATTTTCCATGTTCAATGCATTGGGTGCATCTATCCATCAATGCCACCACGAAACTTGAGGGCTCAATCCTTTCATTTACTTCGAAGGAAAATAATTTATTTTTTATTTGGGGAAGCTTTTCTTGAATCTTGTTCACTTCTTGGACTATGGCCTGAAACTGTGAACTTGGATTAACTAGCCATTTATTGATTGTAGGAGGATAAATATGGATCATTCCTTGAATGGATTCTAGAGTTTCTTCTTTGTTCTTTCTGGAATTTTGTTGGGTCATTTCTATCTCAATTTTCCCCAGGGCTTCTGAGATATTACTCCCCTCAAACTCAATCAAATTTTTGTTTAATGATAACAATGCCTCTAGACAAGCTTATTTCACCTCTCTGGAAAATTTCTTGCCTTCTTCCACATTTGTTTCCTAGAACTTTAGGGCCATCTCACCTCTTAATTGTTCAGAATAAGAGAGAAGAGGAAAATCAGGGACATTTGCTTTCTGCATCAATATGAGGACCTCTTGAAAGTTAGACTAGGCTGAGCGAGCCTCTTTTTCCTTGACATATATATCCTTTAGGGAAAGGTCTACTGCCTCATAACATTTCTGGATGGAATCTACTTTCAGATAAAGTTCTTGTTGAGTAGCTTCCATCTTCTCATTGATTTCCAATGCTTGAGAGTTGAAGCCCGAGATGTCTATCGTGGTACCCTCAGTTAGGGCCAATCTGGCTTGCAACTGCTCTATCAACTTGTCATGTTGAGTGACTAGGCCTTGGTTGGTCTATGAAATCTGGTGGAGCAAATCAAGGTTATCATGTATCTGTTTAGTTTGTTGCCGATCACTAGCCCTGATTTGCTCAAAGTCATGGTTCATGCTGCTTCTGATAGTCTGCTCTGTGGTATATATTTGATTTTGCAAGTGCTCTAACAATAGGCACTTTTTTTGTAGTTGTTTGGTCAAATTGTCCACCAACCATTGATTGGTAGTGGCAAAAGAACCTAACGAACCTGCAACTTCCTTTGCAAATTTTGGACTATCCTGGTCATTCCCATCATACACGAGTCTTTTCCTTTTAGTTATGACTCCATGCTTTTGGTGAGATTCTATTTTCACGATGGCTTTCCATTTCTTACTAAAGAAGAAATCTTAAGGAGGGATCTATTCGGGCAAGATGGGGGTAAGGTCACCCACAAAAGTGATTTCAGAATTAGGATTTCCAAAGCTAGTATATAGAGGGGTTAATGATGCAATGGGAGAGGAAAATTTGGTGGAATGCTGTTGTCCTGTTGTATTGGGGGTGCCAATAGTAGTTGTTGGTCTTGAATGAGATATAACTTGTCCCAGATTCATGAAGGCCTCGAACCGTGCTATCACCTGTGGATCATTTAGTCCCGATAGCGACGTTCTTATATCTTTAAATAATACTTGTTGGTCTGGGGGTAGGGTTAAGAATTTGTTTTGGACTTCCTCATAAGATCTAAATCCCCTGAATATTTCATCATATGGGGGATTCTCATGCGTGTACCGCTTCATGTTGAACTGAGACATATGATTTTCCACTATCTTATTTGGATCATGTTTCTTGAACTCGATGTTAACCAATTTGATGTCCTCTAGGGCTATGGCCTCAACTTTAGAGTGACCAAAATCCAATAATGTAAACATGCCAACTTAAATGGTGATGCAGGAGAATCACCTTCAAAGTCAAAGATGCAAGCGTGGGGAAAATATATGACATCTCAACATGACAGAGTTTCAAATCAACATTTAACTCAGGAGTAAATTGAGTTTTTGAGATATTTTTGAAAGCAACATTTTTAAATATGTCGTGTTTGTAAAGTCGTATAGGATTGTAAGGGGTTGCAGATATAGAGTGTTGAATATTATCTAACAATAACTGGTAGTTATTGTAATAGGACAAAGTAGGTAACCACTAAGAGTTGGTCAGGATAGGTTGTAGACAAGATGACGAGATCTTGTGGAGATGGTCCTTAGATAGTTTTTTGTTGTTAAATTGTAAAAGTAGATGAGATAGAGATAGAGATCAGTAGAGCAGAATAGAGTAGAAGAAAGATGCAGTGGAGAAATGCAAGATTATGTAATTTGTTTTCATGAATGAATAGAACAAACATAATTGTCCCAAATCTTGGACTGTGTTCATTTTAATGTGTGATTGAATGAATGTTATATTCTGTGTATGTGAGTTGGTTCATTTTCATTCATGTATGATTGTTCAAGAAATTGATCGTATGAGTTCGTGACAAAACTAGATAAGTTTCAATTGTTTCTCTTCTGAAACCTGTATTCAAGGTGTGCATCTCAAACAAAACGAGTGCATCAATTGAGTCTTGGATTGACTCAGAGGAGTTCAGAGAGAACAAAGGAAACTTCGACTAGGTGCAAGGAGTGCGCAGCATCAAGAAGCGACCAAGCATTGAAGAACCAGAATAGAGGAACGCCAGGTGGGCGAGAAGAATTTTGTTTCAATAAATCCTTTGATCTGAGTTATAGAAATCCCAAGAATGCAAGGAGTGCATGGGAAGTCAGAATCCTTTAAGGATCAAGCTTAGAAGGGATAGAAATTTTCATAAGTGTTGATGAGATCCAAGAGTTGGACTCGTAGGTGTACCAAAGGTTCGAAACCTTTGAAGACTGAGAAATATTCTAAGTCAGAAGAAATCATAAGCTCAGGAGGAGGAGCGACAATGGTCGTTGGATCACAAAGCAAAGGGTCAACAACCATTTGATCAGATAAATGTGCATGAGCCTTAGCACTTCACACATATAGGAGAGAGAACCTACCAAGGTTTGAGATCTAAGATTCCCGGAGTTTGGAGAGCCGGAAACCCGAAGTGAATCCCAATCGTCCAATCAGCTGAAGCAGATCTAAGCCGTCATATTGCCCAAAGTAATCTCAGGCATTGGATCACCCGAAGTGGATCTAAGCCTTCAAATGCTGCGTGTTCAAGAGAAGGTGAGGTTTGAGAGTTGATATTTTTTAAGTCTGAAGTTCTGGAAATCCAAAGTGAATCTCAATCGTCTGATCAGTCGAAGTAGATCTGAGTCATCAGATCGTCCTAATTAATCTTAGGTGTCAGATCACCCAAAGTGGATCTGAGCTGTCAGATACTGTGAGTCCAGGAGGAGGAAAGGTTTGAGAGTTGAGATTTCCAAAGTCTGAAGTTTCAGAAATCCAAAGTGAATCTCAACCATCTGATCACCCGAAGTGAATCTGAGCTATCAGAGTTCAGAATGGACGTGGCGTAGATCTGTGAGCTCTGGGTAAATACCCGAAGTCATTCATGGTCGTTAGATCAAGGGAGACGTGGCGTATATCTGTGAGCTCCGGGTAAATACCCGAATTCAGTCGTGGCCATCAGATCAAGGGAGACATGGCGTAGATATGAGAACTCCAGGTAAAGACACGAAGTAATTCACAGCCGTCAGATCTAGGAGAGATGTGGCACAAATCTGTGGTAAAGACCTAAAGTAATCATCGATCGTCATATCAAGAGGACACGTGTCAATGGATTAGATTATTTGGATAAAATACATTGGGAAAAGGGATGAGGTTTGAGATTTGAAATGTCAGAAGTACGAAACCCGAAGGAGATCTTGACCGTCAATCGATAAGAGGGTCATAGGAACGTTGATCTGAGTTGAAAGGTCAAACACACGAAGTTGAAGTAGGACCATTGATTGAGTAGGAAAAGTGTCTGTAGATCGTCAGCTCCAGAATATTGAAGTATAGAAGAAAGCAGGGTTTGAGATTTCAAAACCCCGAAGTCCGAAATCGCAAAGAGATCTCGACCATTGATTGAGAAGGGGTAGATTTAGTCTGTAGATTTGAAAAGAGAATATCTGAACCGTCAGTTCAGAAAGTATCGTCAATATCACGAGATCGACGATCCCATACCATTGTGGGGACAAGAGTTGCAAGGACTTTAAAACATTGAGGGTGGACTGCAATCCATACTGTGGTTTTGCTAAGAGGACACGTGGAAGTTCGAGGAGAATTGCGGGCCAAAAAGAAGTTTGATCCCAAACCGTTATTGGTCGCGCTCACAGTTGCATGGTCACAAGAAGGCATTTCCCAAGGCCATATCAAGAGGGGGCTTATCAGAAAAAGAGCTAACGGCTAGTACTCTAAGATTTCATAGAAGAGAGAAAGGGAAGGTTGCGGGTTTTATCAGACCTACACCAAGGAGCCAAAAGGGCCTGTGTTTAGATACAGAAGGGAACCATTAAGGTTCCAGAGAGTCACTTGACTCAAGAATCAGAGATCCTTGACTGGGAGGTCATGTAACCCTATGAGGGAGAAGGGGGGATGCATCAGGTGGTATCAGAGATGATATTGAGTTTGTTTGCACACAACAAACAAAGGAGAAAGGAGGTAAGTTGGTATCAATTGTGGTATCAAAATTTAATTTATGTTCGTAGGCATCAGAAGGTGACATAGTGGAATCATGCCTCCTAGAAGGTGTAGATAAAATGTAGAAATGGAAGAAGAAATGAGGCAACTTCGAATGAGGCTGGATGCCATGGAAACAACACAAAGGAGAGCACTAGACGCTAGAGATACCAGTGAAGCTGAGAGTGAAGAAATACAGGTCGAAGAAAATGTAGCAGAGGATTCTTCACAAGATCGCTTATTGAAAGTTGTTTCAAGAATAGGAGCTAGAGAAAGGATAGAGGTACCAATGTACGAAGACAATTTAGAAGTTGAAGAATTGTTGGATTGGGTACGTGCTATGGAAAAGTACTTCGATTATGAATATATCTAAGAAGACAAGATGGTGAAGCATGCAGTAACAAGACTGAAGGGTCATGCAATGCTATGGTGGGATGAACTGCAAGTCAAATGCAGGAGCAAAGGTAAGCAAAAAATTACGAACTGAGATAGGATGGTAGCCAAACTGAAGGACAAATTTATCCAGAAGGACTATCAAATCAATATGTTTAGGAGATTGAAGAACCTGAGACATAAGAGTTTATCAGTAAAGGAGTACATTGAGGAATTTTACAGACTGAACATCAGGTCTGGATATAAAGAGAATGAAGATGAAAAAACAACCAGGTATATCAATGGGCTGAGATATGAAATACAAGAGGAGATAAACATGATTTCTGTTAGTAAAGTCGAGGATGCTTATCAGGCAGCCTTGAAAGCTGAAGAAAAATTGGCCAGGAAACAACGCCAACGAAGAAGAGGAGGAAATTCAAGCAGAGGTAAGGGAACCAACAGAGAGAAGTTCCAAAAACCGAAGCATGAAGCTAACAAACAACATAGTCACCATGAGAAAGGTGGAAGTTCTAAAGAAGGACAACATGGAGGAAGAAGCCCTTTTTGTTATAACCCTAATTTGCACCAGACATGCTTACCTGGCATCAGACCATCTTAGATTCCTTCATTGCCAAAGCACTACTTAACAACTCTTTTTAAAAACCTCTTTTATAAAGGCCCACGCACCCTGCTCCAATATTGCACGCGTGTACAAGCTAGCTGACCCAAAACAACCCGCGTGTACCTACAAAATCATGAAAAAAGGAAAGTTGCTGACGAAACACACAGCTTTGGGTGAGTTAACTAAACCTTCCGGCCATGCATGGACAAGGGTTCAACCAAATACCTAGCTTATTCTAGCCTATAAAAGAAGGGTTAGGGGTCCCATTTGGAAGAGGAGAATCATAGTAAATAAACTATACCTGATTGTGAATTCCCTTTGTCCCAACCCTTTATCCATCCTTGTGCAAAGAGAAATATAGAGAAAAGAAGTTGGAGGACAGTTGAAGAGGATCCCAGGACCAAGTTCATGGAGCAGTGGCCAGCTTCATCATTGTAAGTTGATTTGTTGAAGTTAATAATAAAGAAATGCTTTTCCCGTCCCAGCATATGAGATTTTCATGGTTTATGGAATACTTGTTTATTGAATCTCTAACCTGTTAATCTATATATCAAATGCATGTGGAGTTTTTTATTTGTCTTGTGTGAATGCAGGTCAACCTTGGGAGGAGAGCTGCAGTCAAAGAGCGATCAAGCATGAGGAAGGATCGATATCAAATGCCCGAAATAAGGTATGCACACTTGATCATTTTAACTATGTATTTGTGTAAGAATAATGGGGATTAGGTTCGACACGATGGTAGAAAGTAGAAATATTTAGGTCTTTTCTGCATGCATAATTAAACCCTAAGTGCTAGTCCATAGAGGGATTTCCCACTCGCAACATAATTGGCGACCATACTAGGGATAGTCTAGGGTTTCCGGGAATAGTTTTTTGGGTATTTTTAAGAACTAGTTTCATTTCCTGTTTTTAAAGTTTCTACAAAAGTTTGAGCTAACAAAGATTCTAGTCTTCCATACCAGTTATCTCTGTTTCTTTGCTTGAGTGTACTTTTTTCTGAGACCCACAGAGGCACACATGTCCTGTATAAGGTCTGCACGTGTGTACCTGTGCCCTGCATTTTTACAGCCCGCGTGTACACACTAGATGAGGAAGTGTCAGTCGCGTGTATGATTCCATAAAATTTCTTTTAAAGAGGCAATCATCCTCTTCCCTGTCAGAATTAGTCGTTCTCAGGGGTTTTTTGGAACTCTTTCTAGTCTTTGTTGTTTGCATTCTATAGCTTAGGTTTCACCTTGGATTGGTTTGTTCTATGAAGTTTTCCTTGAATTGTTTTTTTTTTTTTCTTGTTAAAGTAAGTGTCTGAGTCTTCAAGAGATTCTGGGTCTCAGTACCAGTAGTCTCTGCCTGGGATGGCTTGCTTAGATTTTCATTTGTCTCAGAGTTTTAGATATACATGTAGCCTGTATAAGGCCAGCATGCGTGTACACGCGCTCTGACTTTACACAACTTGTGTGCACACGCCTGCTGTGGAACTGTCAACAATGTGCTTGTGGAGAGAATTTTTGTTGAAGGTGAGGCAGTCATCCTTTCTTCTGAAAAAAGTTATACCTCTCAGGTTTGGGTCTCTATCATAGCGGTCAATAACTTAGGTTTGATCATAGCAATGGCTTTCTTTTTTCATTTAGAAGTTTTCCTCAAAATTTTTCTTTTATAGGGTTTTTAGACAAGTGTGAGAGTCCGATTTTAATTTTCTTGTGTGTGATTTTTAAAGTGACTCTTTGTGATCTGCGCGTAGGCCAGAAGTTTTCTTGGTTTTGACTTGTTGATATTTTTCCTTTTTTCTTTGTGAGCATTCAAATAAAAAAAAAATCTTTTATTTCTTTGTTGGTTAAAAAGTGTTGTTTTGCATTAGTAACCACGGAAAAGTCTTTGCTTTCATAAGTTCTTGATGGTTTACTTAGATCATAAGTAGCTCGTAGTTGAGTGAAATTTTTCTTTGGGTTTGATGTTCAAAGATCTTAGAAAAAAATTTAAGTTTGAAAAGTTGTTTAAGAGATGAGTGAAGTAAAGGTTTTTGTTTCTAGCTTTCTGTTTATTTTGTTTTCATCTTTCAAACATCACTAGTTTCACTTTCATAACCTTTGACTTAAGACAAGCCATAAAAATTAACGCTAAATCTAAAATTCATTAGATGTTTTATGTTTGTAGGGTCAACCAACTAGTTTAGGGTTAGGGCCTTGAATTAGGTTGGAGAGGAAACTCTTCAAGGCCATGAAAATCAAACATTGGAGTCTGAGTTAGGGAGTGTCAAAGTCCAGTATCATGAAATTTATTCGGGAACCCCCTCTAACACAGGGGATAAAGACAAGGTCGCGTGCGGAAAGGTAGCAGAGATAACGCCTCCAAATATGGACCAATCGTAGGGGAGAACACAAATAGAGGGCTTGTCTTGGGATTTCATCGATTGCATTTGCCACAGATCTTCGTGGGTCTCGAATCCATTCAAGGTCCTCAGTTGTTTTCCGAACCACTTTCTTTCGATACCCTTGATAGGTTTCGGGCTCGATACCCTTCTCATTGTGGTCTACCCGACTTTCGACTGTACCCGCCTGGTGACTATTTGCGTGCTAGCAACCTAGTTGCCTATCTTTTTAGGGACATACACAGGTGAATGCGGGGGTATACCGCGGTACCTAGGACAAACATTGAGCCACTCTTTGCAGAGTATACCCGGAGGGTGCTTTCGTGTTCGAGTTGCACTTGCACCGGTAAGTTGCTCTAGTGTTGGTTGTTGTAACTATTCTTCGAATTAGTTTAGTGTTTGCTTGTCTTATCTTGTAGGGACTTTTTAGTGTGTGTTGTTTTTTGAACGAATAGCTAGCCCTAGAGTGTCTTTGATCTTCTCACATAGTGGAGGATCAAGATATTTTTCGATCATGAAGGATTCTGGGCCTATCATTGGTTACACTGGAGCCACCCCCGCCACCACTAAGGTGAAAGCTAGACCAACAAGGGTCTTTTGAAGTGACCGGGTCATAAGAAATTGTTCCCGACCAACATTCGGAGGAAACGACCGTTTTATACTTTGAGGCAAAATATCTTGGTCCACCTGAAACTCCAACCACTGATCTTTCGACACCCATCCTCGTATCGATTCACCCTTACGAGTGCCAGATAGTGTCGTATGCAACAATGGAAAAAAATGTTGTCACTCCCTCTGGGAATTCTTTAATTCCCACTACGGTTGTCACCACAGGAGAGTTTCTACCTCCTAACCCACTATCACCAGTTCGAGCCACCATGGTCTCAATCGCCTCTACCTCACACAGTGGTTCGATCCCATCTATGGCGGTGGCCACAACCCCTTTCACACAAAGTGCGACAGGCCCTCCGTTCTGATACAGGATGCCTAGCTCAGGTACAAGTCCTGTACTTTCCTACTCCACTTCACAAACTTTAGGTCTAGGGGTAGGGAGCTCTAATGCTCCTCTACAAGGCCACATGGGGGGCACTTCAGCTCCTTTTAACGCTTTCCCTTACGAGGGAGGTCATATACCTCCTTCATCCCCTTCACTCGGTGGCACACATCAACAATCCGTTGGGCCACCTACACACCATAGTTTATTTGGAGCATGGAGTCAAGGACCTCCTTCGCATAATATGCCAGTAGGTTCAACACCATTTTCTTTTTTTAGTGCATTTGGTAACAACGCCTTCTCGTTAGCTGCTTTTCTGACTGGGGGCAATCCCAGTTTTAGACAACTTGTTCCTATGCAAGGTACTATTCCTGCACAGGGGGAAAACCCAATAACTTCTTCCACATCAGGGCCTTGGAATTCTTGGCAGGGATGCGTTCCCTCATTAGGAATGCCGATATGGGGCAATTCTTTTCACAATCAATGGAACCCTGGACAAGGTACTATGCCTATCCCCATGGGATCGGCATGGGGCAACCCTTCCGAAAGTCCTCCGAATGTAATGCATGCCCATCCATCTACATCCTATTTTGGGAATCAATCGATGACGTCTCCTCACACAAAGAATCTATACATTGGTCATGGCCATGGTTTTTACCAGAATCCAGGCCAACAACTAAACTTTTCTTGGAAACCTGGTGCTAGTCAAACTCCAAGTCCCTTTTTCCCAGGTTATCACCAACAACCCAAACTACCTTTCCTAGAAACCTTGCATTTTCTAGACTTGACAAGGTTGTTGAATGACCCTATCTGTCATGATCTGCATTGACCCCCTATGCTTATGAAGTTACCTTCAGACATACCAAAGTTCAAAGCCAAGCCGAACAAAGATCCAGGCGATCATGTGACTACCTTCCACCTTTGGTGCTCATCTAACTTGTTGAAAGACGACTCCGTACAGTTGTGATTGTTTCAACATACTCTCATTAGGAGTGCCGCGAAATGGTACATTGAGCTCGATCACTCAAGATAATCTTCCTTTGGTGAATTGGCAATGACCTTCCTAAACCATTTCCAATTACCTGTGAGATATGATTCTGGCACAAAATTGCTAGCCAATTTTGCACAGACAAAAGCAGACCATATCTCTGATCACATCCAAGAATGGAGACACTGGAAGAGTTTAATTAAAGTGCCAGTCCCACCAACATTCCTTCTCGAGTGGTTCCTTAAGTCTTTGGTCCCACAGTTATCCAAAGACGTCACGACATCAAGAGTGTTTTCCGAAGAAGATGCCATCATGAGAGCTCAACAACTTGAGCTCATCTATTCTAAGTTCGGTTTATTATACGAGATCTTACCAGATGCGCCACACTCAATACTTGATAAAACTAGACAAAGAGCTGGACCACATGTTGATGGTATTGTTGGTTCAACACAAAAAACACCCACTGAGCAGCTGACGAAGCAGTTGCAAAATTTGTCTATACAACACACAGTGACCAACCAAACTACTGTTTTGGCTGCACCCCCTACTGAAACATCATATGTACACATAGTGCAATCGACAAATCCAAAGGCCACCCAACATCCTGAAGGAAAGAAAAAACAACGAAAGAAGGGTAAGGGGGATAATAAATGCACTAATAATGCTGGCAGGGGCAACATCGAGAAACGAAAGGCGAGGTATTTGTGCAACCTGTGTGCGGAAGACCACCCGATCCACCAATGTCCTCGGCTTGCAGAGGCCCAAAAGTTTGTGACACAACAACAACCTGCTGTGTTAACCAATCCATTTCAGCATGGGAAAAACCTAACCCAAGCCTCTACAAGCATGGAAGGGGGCAGTCAGGGACCCTCTCCGTCTTCGAACAATCACGCATCCACGAATGTGTATATGATGAAGGGTGATGCTTTTATATCGACTAGAGCGCATGAATATAGTAAACCAAGCACTTCTGAGAAGGGCAAAGAAGCCAAACTCCCATCTCTTCCTCTACAGATTGAGAAGACTTTGGGCGAGACAATGACATGCATCCCAAAAGGCACATTTAAAAAATCTTCTCACAACCCAAACGCAAGGGCCACCTAGAACTATTCCTGTGGTGGAGGATTTGTCTCAAACCCCTTGTGCGATGTCCACTTTGGAGGTCCTCCAAAGCTTCCCTTCCCAGAGGAAATCTTTTTTAATCACTTTAGGATCTACCGAGACTTGTAATCCAGGTACTATCATGCTAGATACAACCAACTTAAAACCTCATCTGCCTTACCATGTAGTCTTTCAGATAGTAGTGTCTCACCCCACAAAAATTTTTACTCGAAATATTTTCCTTACAGTGGTTGATGAGGGTGCCTCGACATGTGTTATGTCGTTGGTATGTTGGAAGGCCATTGGACAACCTGCTTTGTCTCCATCACCTACTCTTCTCATTGCTTTCGACGGTCATTCGTTCCAACCACATGGTATCATTCCCTCTTTCCATGTATAGTTAAGAGGGAAGACCATGTGCATCGAGGTAGAAGTAGTCGACGCATCCCTCAACTACAATCTCTTGTTAGGAAGGAGTTGGACTTATGCCATGCAAGCAGCGGTTGCTACAGTTTTTTGGGTCTTGTTGTTTCCACACGAGGACCGGATTGTGACCATTGATCAATTATATTTCTCCAGACCTGACCCTTCATTGGGGGTATCCGCGGTCCTTATGATTGATAATCCTCAACCAGGCGTAGTCAACATCGGGGTTGTTTTGTGCCCATCTTTGATGGGTACCTTCGATTACCCGCCCCCTCAAGGCGATGTCAAGTTCATATCCGACCACCATAAGGTTGAGATTTTCCAAGTTTCGTCATTTTGCACAACTTACTTCAATGATCCGTGGATACTTCCTTCCCCATCAGCCACGATGGATGGGACAGGGCACCCGAGCATGTCCATGTCCTTGTCCGCAACTGAAGTAGCGTACTCTTTAGTCCAACAAGCTTCAACTAACATAGATCCAACTCCTGCATAAGAGTTAGATCCGCTTCTAGAGCCTATTTGGGATCAAGGTTCTCTTATTGACACCGATTCGATAGAATTAGTCTTGCCCTTCGATGAAGCAGTAATTGAAGCAATGACTGGTCCGGACAAACCCTGGGATGATCTTCATCACAGATCATACTTCCTCCTAGAGTTAATAAGAATCGAAGCCGGAGAATTCACCTTGACTATGACTGGAGATAGGTCTTGTCCTATTAATCCCTTAGCTACACACGAGGTCTATGCTGAGGGTAATATGGAAACCATCGTTGAAACCATACTGGTCAATATCTCCAGAACCCCTGGCATCGTGGAGAATGTTTTTGTCAGAGCTGACTGCTCCCCCAGAGAGATTCAAATCTACACAGATCTATTTAAAGAATTCCATGACGTTTTTGTCTGGTCTTATGAGAAAATGCCAGGCATCAATCCAAAAATAGTCAAACATGAAATCACAACTTATCCCGATGCCAAGCCTGTTCGGCAGAAGCTTCATCCAGTTGATCCCAGGAAAGAAGCAACCATTCAGGTTGAAGTTGAGAAACTGCTAAAAGCTGGTTTTATCTATCCTATCCATTTGACCCAATGGGTGTCAAATCCTGTGCCAGTCAATAAAAAACAAGGAATGATTCGTGTATGTACAGACTTCTGTGATTTGAACAGGGCCTATCCAAAAGATAATTTTCCCACACCATTCATTGATCAGATAATTGAGGAATGTGTGGGTTATGAGGCCTTCTCTTTCATGGACGATTTTTTAGGATATAATCGAATACAAATCAAACCCGAAGACCAGCACAAAATGACATTCATTTGTCCATGGGTACATTTGCATATCGTAAGATGCCCTTTGGTCTCAAAAATTTTGGAGCGACCTTTCAGCGGGCCATGTCTTTTTCTTTCCATGACCTCAATCATATAGTCGAGGCCTATTTATATGATTTAGCATCTCGATCTCACAATAGAATGAATCATCCCACACACCTCTGACTTATCTTTGAGCATTGTCGCTACTTCCAAATTCGCTTGAATCCAAACAAGTGCAACTTTTGTGTAACATCAGGACATTTGTTAGGTTTCATAGTATCAACAACAGGGATCATGGTCGATCCTCTCAAGGTTGAGACAAGAATTTAGTTGCCTCCCCCATGCACAATCCTTCAACTTCAGAGTCTACAGGGCAAGGCAAACTTTTTAAGGCATTTCATCGCCAACTATGCTGAGATCACAAAGGGATTTATGCGCTTACTGAAGAAAGACATTTCTTTTCATTAGGACGATGCCACCCAACGCTCTTTCTCAGTGTTGAAACATGCCCTTATGACTGCCCCTCTACTTCGACCACCTAACTATAACAAAGATTTCTTATTATACTTGGCTGCAACAGAGTTGACCATCGACATGGTCTTAGTTTAGGAGGATGACTTGTTCTCAGAATATGTGATTTATTACCTGAGCCGAGGCCTCGTAGGACCGAAACTCAATTATTCTCATATCGAAAAACTTGCGTTGGCAACAGTTCATGCCATTCAACGGTTCTGTCATTATGTTCTGTTTTGCAAGACCACTGTCATTGCTGTCGTGAATCCATTCCAGTACATGTTAACACGACGGGTAATAGGTGGAAAGATCAGTAGATGGATAGTCGTCCTCCAAGAGTTTGACTTAGATTTCGTTTCATCAAAATCCAAAAAGTCATTGGTCTTCGCAGAACTTATTTTAGAACTTCCGGTTGAGTCAATTGATGTTGTACCCAAAGAGTCACCTATCAGAGGAGATACGTTTTTGATCACATCTTCGGATCCCTGGTACGGAGATATACGTATCTATCTCTAGGCTTTGAATTTCCCCACCTCTGCTTCTCATGATGAGCTTCGACTTATATGCCATCAGGCTAAGAATTATCTCATACTCGATGATACATTGTATCGGGTAGGTGTAGACTACATCCTGCGTCGATGTCTCACTCATGAAGAAGCAATTATCATGCTTAACGATTGCCATACTGGAGCATGTGGCGGTCATTTGTCTGGGTTGGAAACAACCCAAAAGATTCTACGAGAAGGTTATTTCTGGCCGACACTAATCAAGGATAGTATAGAATCAGTCAAGAAGTGCCACCCGTGCCAAATCTTCTCTCAGAAGATGAGGGCACATCCCGCTCCCATGTTTCCTGTCATCACAGTTGGTCCCTTCACCAAGTGGGGGATTGATTACACTACATGAAACCCTCCTTCAACAAAGGGGCACCATTATATCATCGTAGCCGTAGACTACTTCATGAAGTGGGCGAAGCTATGACAACGTTTAAAGATGATGGAGAGACTGTAGCTCTCTTTTTATTCAACAAGATAATAGCAAGGTTCGACGTCCTGAGGAAGATTGTCACTGACCATGGAATTCACTTTCAGAACCATATGATGACCGAGTTAACATCAAAGCTTGGTTTATGGAAATAACATTCATCACCCTACTACCCCCAAGAAAATGGTCAGGTGGAAGCTGTAAATAAATCTCTTAAGACCATCCTACAACGAACGATCAACTCAGCCAAGTCAAATTGGCATTTAATGTTATACTCGGCCTTATGGGCTTACTGAACGTCTGTTAATACTGCAACCAAATTCTTCCTTTTTCAACTCGTTTATGGGATGGAATCAGTCTTGCCTATCGAATGTCAGATCCTGTCCCTAAAGTTGGCAGTACAATTATTTCCAGACACTTCTCCACTTGAAGAACAATTATTATACCTTGAACGACTCAATGAGTAGCATCGTGATGAGGCCCTGGCCAATGAGGCTCACAAACATAAAGTCAATTGTCAGTATGATAGGTCTGTTCATCCTCAAATTTTCACTGAAGGTGACCTTGTCCTGGTCTATGACCAAGATAAGGACCCCCTGGGGGCAGGAAAATTCAAACCCATGTGGTTAAGACCTTTCATCATAAAAGAGGTTCTACAAAAGGGCGCTTATCGTCTAGTTGAATTTGAATGGAATGCTTTGGCAGAGCCTAGAAATGGACTCTACCTCAAGAAGTATTACTCATAGGTAGGTCACCATGGGTAACATTTTGTAACATATGTATAGTCTTTGTACTATTACTTTCTAGTTTCTTTTAGTATTATGGATGTGTCATTTTTTAGGTTATATTTTGTCACTGTGGCAGATGTCAAGTGAATCTGAGGTTTTCATTGGGTACGCAGATGGTGCTAGCCGACACACTCGGAAGCTTGCCTCCACAGCTTGGGTAATTTTTACACCTCGAGGCCAGTTATTATCTTCTGGAGGTATATGCTTAGGTGACACCACAAACAATCTCGTTGAGTATAGTGCAATTATTGAGTTGCTTCGTGATGCCTTGTCATTTGGTATCTCTCATCTCCAGGTCTATCTCGATGCTCAGCTGGTTGTGTCTCAGTTAAATAGAGTCTACCATGCTCATGATCCGACTTTACACTGACGATTCCTTAGGGTACGTCTCTTAGAACGAAGCTTTGATTATATTACATATTTTCATGTTCCTAGGAGATTAAACCAAATTACAGATACTCTAGCTAATCAAATTTTAGATTGGCATCTTGCACACATATGAAAGGACATACACATAAACTTGTAAATACATTTTTTACAAAAATGATCCATAAGACACAAAAAGACATAAAAATCCATATATAATATCATAGTCACCAGAGTACATAGGTGGATGAAAGCACCTCAAAAATATGACCAATAATGAGTCATGGGCCTTATGCCCCCAAAACATATATACAAGTAGTGCTCTCGGCACATGAAAAGTCTAACTAAGGTTAGGGCCTGTGGGCCCTGTTGTACTGATCAACAACGTTTTCCAAACATCGAAACAATCGAACCCACATCCGTGGTGCCCCCACTACATGAGGTTGCATAGATGGTGGTAGATCCTCAATCTCTGCCATAGGGACCATGCGAGTGAGAAAAGTAAAGTTTCGCTCGACTCGTCTCAACACCCTGTCAACCTCCTCGGTTGGAAGCTCTCCTGCTATTGCTGGTCCCCCTAGGGTGACAGGTGTGGCCCCTGGCCGAGGATGATGTTTTTTTCTCGCATAGTCCACATGTTGCATTGGTCCCACATCTGCACACAACAAACACATATCCGTCAAATACTCTGGTATAAAAAAAATGATATGTAACAAAAACAACATAAAAATTACATATGTTTCACAAAAAAAAAACCCAGCAAAACAATGATGTCAACTTACCCATCTCTCCTCGCTCCTCACTAGAAGGTACTAGTATCTCAGGATCTCTCGAGAAATCAATCCCAGCATAAGGATAATCCTCTATGACTGGGATCTGTCGCGACAACCAAGTGAAGAAATCATCGTCAAAGGACTCATTGATTCTTCCACCACCCTTTCGTGGCAGTAACACTACCCATCTACAAACTGCAGGAAGAGAGGCTTGATGTCATCGTACCACTACTCGAGGACTGAATCTCATAACTCTTTCAAAAAAGAAAGATCATAGAATGGCCCCGAACCTAAATTTCCTCTGCGTCTGCGACTAACAATCTGTCAACTACCTCTTCATACAATCTAGCAACGTGGTGCTCCAGTCAAATATTTGTGCATTTAAGCACTAGACTGCACAGTTCATCTGTGAACAGGACGCCTAATTTAGAGCTGTAGAACCGGTAATCCGCCCAATAAGCAACACAATCGCCTGCAACGATAAGTCAGTAACATTTCTTATGGGCACTTGTGAGCTTGATCGGTCTATACCAACCTCACAGTAAAGTCCTATCAATTCTGCTATGTTATGTGGCTGCGAAGGAAATGTATGGAAGTTGACTGGTTCCCCTCTCCTGGAGAGGCTAGTCAAAAAATATATGTCCTCTGTCATGGACACCAATGATTGCCCCTCTAACATAAACACCTCTACATCCAGATGCCAATAATAAACCAAGGCATTCAGTAGCCTAAGTTGTGCCAGCATAAAAGGACCTAAGAAGAACTTGAGCATCCCACATTGCATCAAGGCAGCCACAGCATGGGGGTCTTCCCCGACCAACTCACTAACCTCCTCATGCTCTCTTTCTCTCCAGTGAACATACATCCTGCAAAACACCAAGGTTCAGGAGGGTTAACCCTTGTGTTTTTAAAAAAATTCATGCAATAAGGGGGTCCATGTGGGTTGTAATGCTGACAGTTGTGTGTACACATGTGCATTTTTTACTCTTCCCAAATGTACACGCGCCCTGTCCTAAGATAGCCCACATGGACCTAGGGTCGACCTTTTAAAGGTCGACACCCCCCTAAAAATTGGAACCCAAAGAAAAACTAAAGATTTAAATTGCAAGATGAGAGAGTTTGTACTTACTTGGTCCAGACAGATGGTCGTTTCGTCCACTGTAGCTCCCAAAATGACCACTTTTATCAAAGGTTTTTTTTTTCTCCAGAGTCAATTTTCAAATGAGCAATGGGGATAATGAGCTGCCAGCTCCTATTTATAGAAATTTTGGCCTCTTTTTGTCACTTTTTTGGCCCCCCTTATCATTTTCTTTAAACCAAAAACCATTTAGAGTGATTCAGGAGTTGCATTGGAAGGGTATGATCGGGTATCGGGAAAATTGTTTTTGGATTTTTGGGTAACTTTTGACGGTCCGTGGAAAAATCTTAGATGATCAACTTGAGCATATAGGTTAGGTTTCTACCCTGAGTTTTGTATCTCGTTGTCTTTATCCCTTTTCCATAGGATAGATCCCATCAGGTTGTGACATGGAACCATCATTGCTACTTAATAAGTGTTGCAATTTGGTGGTAGAGCTTACCGAAACATGGATGGCCTAGGTAGATCTTGGTTGCATTATGGTGTCCATACTGTCTCTAATCACTGTAGGATCGGGAGTCCTTGTTTTTTTTCCTGATTACAAGTTTGAGCCTCATTTGCATGATTCCTTTTCACTCTTGACCTCACCCTCGGGACTCCCAAAAGACATAACGAGTCTTCTTTTAAGCCCTTTTTAGACCCTCTAAACATGAAAAGATTGTCGAGTGATCTTGTAGTCTTTCCCACTTGTTAAACTGAAATTTGAAGTCATGTCTGTCTGACGATAGTTTACCCCTTTTTCGGTCCGGATGGTCAACTGTACGAACAAAGGTATACTCTAAGGAACTTCAGTTCTCTAGAAGAGTACTCTCAGGTATCATTTTAACCCTTTTTCGGGCCTGAGGGACTAAATTTACGGAAAAGGAACCCCCACAGAGTCCATAGTTTAGCTCTTTTCAGACTCCCTAAAATTGAAAAGATCACTGAGTGACCTTATTCTTTCACACTCGTTAAACTGGTCCAGAAGAACATTCCTGGCAGAGTCCATAGTTAATCTTTTTTCAGGCTCCTTAAAAATGAAAAAATGGCCGAGTGATCTTGTCTTTATCACACTCGTTAAAATGGTTTTGAATAAACATCTTGTCGGTGCTAGTTTACCCCTTTTTCGAACCGACTAGAATACCTTCGAAAAAGGTACCCCAATGGAGTCTCTTTTTACGTTTTTTCAGACTCTCTAAATATGAAAAACCGTCGAGCTTACCTTCTCTGGGCTCGTTAAACTTACATCAAAGGACGTTACCATTGTATGTTTTGTTAACCGTGTTTGTATATCTGCATCTTTGGTCTAATGTTGGCTCTATGTTGTTCTCAACTGAACCATGCGAAGCATACCTTATATGTAAGCCTTGTAGCACTTTGCCTCTACGTCTTGACACCTTTGGCCCTTGGAGGATTTTTCCCGAGTGTCTTTTCTTTGAACATCAGTCTTGTCCTTGTTCCTTGAACTTGTATGTTTGCAACACTCGTTCCTCCTTTGTAACGTAACAATCTTTTATTCCTTTTCCAAAATTATTGAAAAAAGACAAAAAAATCAAATATACCCCAAAAAGAGGAAGGGAAAAGTATTTTCTTTATTGGCAGCATAATGAGTCGCCCTTGATAAATCTTGAATGTCCAATCAAGTCTTTGTTTGAAATCAATGAAGCCTTTAGTCTGATCATCAAGATTCTCTAGTCCATGACTGACAAGCCATCGAAGACCTTTGGGTAGTGAAGTCATACACTCATATTACACTCCTACCCGATTTTGGAAGATTTTGAAGTTGTTTCTCAAGCTCTGAAGACCTCATTTCCAGCCATTAGGCCTTATCAGCTTCTAAGAAGATGGATACTCTACATGTATATATTTTTGATTTCGAGATGTAGCTCCTTTGTGTATTGTTCGCGGCTACACTTTATATAGTTATATGACATGGGATCTATAGTGTATTTGATTGGTAGCCATGATTTATTTTATCCCGAGCATGGGTATGCCCGCCTTGGTGAGACAATTTCTATTTTTGTAGACGATGCCTCCTGATTTCTGGTCCCTGGGCTCACTTGTTCAACACATCAGTAAAAATTGTTAACGTATTTCAGCCATTAGATGCTCTTTTGACCTCACACATTAGGGGGCATTTGTTATAACCCTAATTTTCACTAGACATTCTTACCTGGCATCAGGCCATCTCAGATTCCTTCTTTTCCAAAGCACTGCTGAACAACTCTTCTTAAAAACCTCTTTTATAAAGGCCCACGTGCCCTGCTCCAGTACTGCACGCATGTACATGCTAGATGACCCAAAACAACCCGCGTGTACCTACAAAAGCACGAAAAAAGGAAAGTTGTTGACGGAACACACAACTTTGGGTGAGTTAACTAAACCTTTCGGCCATGCATGGCCGAGGGTTCGACCAAATACCTAGCTTCTTCTAGCCTATAAAAGAAGGGTTAGGGTTCCCATTTGGAAGAGGAGAATCATAGTAAAGAAACTACACCCGATTGTGCATTCCCTTTGTCCCAACCCTTTAGCCATCCTTGTGCA
Source organism: Picea sitchensis (assembly GCA_010110895.2). Classification (NCBI taxonomy): domain Eukaryota; kingdom Viridiplantae; phylum Streptophyta; class Pinopsida; order Pinales; family Pinaceae; genus Picea; species Picea sitchensis. The sequence continues at coordinate 33,613 of SNQJ01S0014128.1, forward strand.
AAGAGACAGATAGAGAAAATAAGTTGTAGGAAAGTTGAAGAGGATCCCAGGACCAGGTTCATGGAGCAGTGGCCGACTTCATCATTGTAAGTTGATTTGTTGAAGTTAATAATAAAGAAATACTTTTCCCGTCCCACCATATGAGATTTTCATGGTTTATGGCATACTTGTTTATTGAATCTCTAACCCATTAATCTATATATCAAATGCATGTGGAGTTTTTTATTTGTCTTGTGTGAATGCAGGTCAGCCTTGGGAGGAGAGATGCAGTCAAAGAATGATCAAGCGTGAGGAAGGATCAATATCAAACGCCCGAAATAAGGTATGCACACTTGATCTTTTTAACTATGTATTTGCTTAAGAATAATAGGGATTAGATTCAGGATGATGGTAGAAAGTAGAAATCTTTAGGTCTTTTCTACATGCATAATTAAACCCCAAGTGCTAGTCCGTAGAGGGATTTCCCACTCACAACACTTTTTCCAAAGGAAGAGGAAGAGGAAGAGCTAGAGGAGGTGAATTTAGATGTTATGTCTGTGGAAAATCAAGGCACAAGTCTTGGTAATGTCTCGAGAGAAATAAAGAAGGAGGAGGTGAAGCACACGTTGCCAAAGCACAAAAGCATGTGGAAGCAAAAACAACAAAAGGAGGAAAGAAACTTATGATGAGGAAGATTCTTTTTAAACTAGAGAAGGAGATAGAGGAACGAGTTCAGCAAACAAGTCTGTTTAGAACTGCTTGCAAGATGAAAGATAGAGTTTGCAAGGCGATCATAGATAATGGGAGCACTGGAAATCTAGTATCCATAGAGATGGTGGAGAAACTGGAGTTTAAGACAACTACACATCCAAACCCATACAAGGTATCATGGTTTCAAAAGGGACATCAAGTAATGGTAAGTAAAAAATGCCAAGTTGAATTTAAAATAGGAGGTTATAGGGATGAAATATTATGTGATGTAATTCCTGTGGATGGATGTCATATTTTATTGGGGAGACCATGGAATTTTGACAGAAAATTTATTCATGATGGAAGAAAGGACACTTATACCCTAGAAAATAATGGTAGGACACATATGTTGTTACCCATAGAAGACAAAGAGCAAAAGAGAGAAGATATTTCAAGTATACTTCTCATGAGTGGGAAGGAAATATTGAATGAAGTCAAGAAGGATAAAGAAATGTAGTTTGTTGCAGTGAGGAAGCCTAGAGTTATCCTTACAAATACTTCTGTGGAATATTTACCTGAAGAAATCTAGGAACTGTTAGAAAAATTTGCTGAAATAGTAGTGGATGAGTTACCTCACTCATTGCCACCCATTAGGAGTATAAGCCATCATATTTTTGACCTTATTCCAGGAGCTAGTTTACCAAACAAATCAGCTTATAGGTTGACACCTAGAGAGAATGAGGAAGTCAAAAATCAAGTCCAGGAGTTGTTGGATAAAGGTGTAGTCAAGGAAAGGCTAAGCCCATGCACAGTACCAACTGTGTTAAGTCCAAAGAAGTATGGAGGATGGAGAATGTGTACACATTCCAGAGCCATCAACAAGATAACCATTAGGTATAGATTCCCTTTACTGATGACAAATGATTTGATGGATTGTTTGAGTGGAGCGAGCTATTTTTCCAAGATATACTTGAAGAGTGGATATCATCAAATAAGAATGAGAGAGGGAGATGGATGGAAAACAAAATTCAAGACAAATGAAGGATTGTTTGAATGGATGGTCATGCCATTTGGGTTTACAAATGCACCAAGCACATTTATGAGATTGATGAATGAAGTATTGAAAGACTTCATAGGAAAATTTGTCATAGTATATCTGGATAACATACTAATCTTTAGTAAGATAGAGGGAGAACACTTAAGACATTTGACATCAATGATGGAAAAATTGTAGTAGGAAAAATTGTTGATAAATCTGAAGAAAAGTTCTTTTATAAAAACAGAACTCATATACTTGGGTTTTGTGATCTCTTCAAATGAATTGAAGATGGATCTAGAAAAGGTGAGAGCAATCAAAGAATGGGCATCGCCAAGCAACGTATTCAAGGTAAGAAGTTTTCATGGGTTAGAAAGTTTTTACATAAAGTTTATTAGAAATTTCAGTGGTATATGTGCACCCATGCTAGACACTGTGAAGAGGAAACACAAGTCTTTTAATTGGACATAAGAAGCTGAAAAAAGTTTCAAAGTGTTGAAAGAGAAAATCACAGAACAACCAATTTTGGTCTTACCAGATTTTGGAAAAACATTTCAAGTGAGATGTGATGCAAGTGGATTAGCTATTGGAGCAGTCTTGAGTCAGGATAATAGGCCAGTTGCTTATTTAAGTGAGAAGCTGAATGACACCAAGAATAATTATTCCACATATGAAAAATAATTTTATGCAGTGATTCAAGATTTGAAGAAGTGGAGACACTATCTAATTCCTAAATAATTTGTCTTGTACAATGATAATCAAGCTTTGCAATTTATTACTAGGCAAGAAAAGTAGAATAAGATACATGCTAAATGGGTAGAATTTATGCAGAATTTTACTTTTCTAATTAAACATATTGTTGGAAATGCTAACAAAGTTGCAGATGCTTTAAGCAGGAGGAGTTTGATTGTACAGGAATTCCAAGTGGAGACTTTAGGGTTTGAACACCTCAAGGAGATGTATAAAGAAGATGCAGATTTTAAGGAAGCTTATGAAGCATGTAAGAACCCTTTGTTGGGAGACAAAATCCCATGGAATGAATATTTGATCCAGGATGGATTACTATTCAAGGGAAGCCAATTATGCATACCGAAATGGTCAATGAGAGATAACCTGCTAAAAGAGAAACACAATGGAGGTTTAGATGGATATTTTGGTCATCATAAGACATTTGCACAGCTGAGTAATTTGTATTATTGTCCGAGCATGAGGGAAAAGGTGAAATTTTTTGTGAACAAATGCATAATTTGTCAGTATGCAAAAGGAAGACAAAATAACATTGGCTTGTATTAGCCACTACCAATTCCATAAAGTTCATGGGATGCAATCAGTATGGATTTTGTATTGGGATTGCCTAGAACTCAGAAAGGGAGCGATTGCATATTTTTTGTGGTGGACAGATTTTAAAAAATGGCACATTTCATACCATGCAAGAAAACAAATGATGCTACACACAGAGCCAATTTTTTTTCCAGAGAAGTAGTGAGACTACATGGATTGCCTAGGAGCATAGTCTCAGACAGGAACACCAAATTTGTAGGACACTTTTGGAGGAATCTATGGAAGAGGCTGGGGAAAAACTTGTCCTTTAGTTAAACATATCACCCTTAGGAAGATGGACATACTGAAGTAGTAAACAAGAGTCTGGGAATCTTATTAAGGAGTTTAGTCACTGAGCAAGGTCGTCAATGGGGTCAGATTTTGGAGCAAGCAAAATTTTCATTCAACAATTCAGTGAACAAGAGTACAAGGAAAAGTCCATTTGAATTGTTTATGGTATACAACCAAGAGGGATTATAGAGTTGAGATATCTAAATCAAGATGAGTTCAGAAGTGCTAAAGCAAAGGATTTTGCAACATAAATGCAGAAAATCCATGACAGAGTCAAAGAGTAGCTACATAACAACAACCTGAAATATAAGAGCAGAGTTGATAAAAAGAGGAGAGAAGTCCAATTCGAAGTTGGAGATGAAGTTTTAGATCATTTAAGAAAAGAGAGGTTTCCAAGGGGAACATATAACAAGTTGAAGATGAAGAATATAGGACCATGCATGATTCTCAAAAAATTCACGGCCAATGCTTATGAAATTGAGTTTCCAGACAATGTTTGGATATCACCGATATTCAATGTTGCAAACTTGTATCCTTACAGAAGATATGAGGCTGGAGACTCAAATGATTAGAAAGAAGTTCAGTGGGAAGAACAATTTCCCATAGAAGAAAAACCTTAGCTGGAGAAAATCATTTAACAGAGAGATGGAAAGAAGACCAGGAGGAAGAAATATCCTGAATATTTAGCGAAGTGAAAAGATCATCCAATGGAAGATGCAATTTGGGTCACAGAACCTGATATTTTGAAGCATGGAAAAACAATGCAGGAGCTCATGGACAGGAGTCCATGAAAATTTTAACCAGAGGAGTATGATGCAGGAGCACCGCCTTCAAAGTCAAAGATGCAAGCGTGGAGGCAAATATATGACATCTTAGCATGGCAGAGTTTCAAATCAACATTTATCTCAGGATTAAATTGAGTTGTTGAGATATTTTTGAAAGCAACATTTTTAAATATGTCGTGTTTGTAAAGTCGTATAGGACTGTAAGGGTTTGCAGATATAGAGTGTTGAATCTTACCTGGCAATAACTGGTAGTTATTGTAGGTAACTGCTAAGAGCTGGATAGGATAGGTTGCAGACAGGACGACGAGAGCTCGTGGAGCCGGTCCTTAGATAGTTTTTTGTTGTTGCAGAGTAAAAGTAGATGAGATAGAGATAGAGATCAGTAGAGAAGAATAGAGTAGAAGAAAGACACAGTGGAGAACTACAAGATTATGTAATTTGTTTTCATGAATGAATAGAACAGAAAGAATTGTCCCAAATCTTGGACTGTGTTCATTTTAATGTTTGATTGAATGAATGTTATATTTTGTGTATGTGAGTTAGTTCATTTTTGTTCATGTTTGATTGTTCAAGAAATTGATCGTATAAGTTTGTGACGAAACTGGATAAGTTTCAATTGTTTCTCTTACCTGTATGCAAGGTGTGCATCTCGAACGCAAGGAGTGTGTCGATTGAGTCTCGAATTGACTCAGAGGAGTTTAGAGAGAACAAATGAAACTTAGACCAGGTGCAATGAGTGTACAATGTCAAGAATCATCCAAGAACAGAAGAAATAGAACAAAGGAGCACCAGGTGGGAGAGTAGAATTTCTTTTCAAGAAATCCTTCAATCTGAGTTATCAAAATCCTGAGAATGCAAGGAGTGTGTGGGAAGTCGGATTCCTTTAAAGATCAAGACCAGAAGGGATAACACTTTTCATAAGTGTAGAGGAGAACCAAGAGTCAGACTCATAGGTGCAACAAAGGTTTGAAACCTTTGAAGACTGAGAAATCTCTAGTTGGAATAAATTAGAAGCTCAGGAGGAGGAGCGACAGTGGCCATTGGATCACAGAGCAAAGGGTCAACATTTGTCTAATCATAGAAAGGTGCATGATCTTTAGCACTGCGCCCATACATGAAAGAGAACCTACCAAGGTTTGAGATCTGAGATTCCTGAAGTTTGGAGAGTCGGAAACCCAAAGTGAATCCCAGTCGTCCGATCAGAAGAAGCAGATCCGAGGAATCAGATCGCCCGAAGTAATCTTAGGCATCGAATCACCCGAAGTGAATCTGAGATGTCAGATGCTGTGAGTTTAGGAGAAGGCGATGTTTGAGAGTTGACATTTCCAAAGTTCGAAGTTGCAAAAATCTGAAGTGAATGTCAATCATCTGATCAGCCGAAGCAGATATGAGTCGTCAGATCACCTGAATTAATCTCAGGCGTCGGATCACCCAAAGTGGATCTGAGCCATTAGATACTGTGAGTCCAGGAGGAAGCAAGGTTTGAGAGTTTATATTTCTGAAGTCTAAAGTTCTGTAAACCCGAAGTGAATCTCAATCGTCCGATCACCCGAAGTGAATCTGAGCCGTCAGAGTTCAGAAGGGATTTGGCATACATCTGTGAGCTCTGGGTAAAGACCCAAATTCATTCATGGCCGTTAGATCAAGGGAGACGTGGCATAGATCTTTGAGCTCCAGGTAAAGACCCAAAGTCATTCGTGGCGATCATATCAAGGGAGATGTGGCATAGATTTGAGAAATCTGGGTAAAGACCCGAAGTAATTCACAGTCGTCATATCTAGGAGATACATGGCACAAATCCATGAACTCCAGGTAAAGAGCTGATGTAATCCTCGATCGTCAGATCAAAAGGACACACGTCAGTGATTAGAGTCTTCAGATAAAATCCATTGGGAAAAGGGATGAGGTTTGAGATTTGAAATGTCAGAAGTCCGAAACCTAAAGGAGATCTTGACCATCGATCGAGAAGAGGGTCACAAGACCGTTGATCTGAGTTGAAAGGTCAAACACCTGAAGTGGAAGTAGGACCGTTGATTGAGCAGGATAGGTTTCTGCAGATCATCGATTCTGGAATATTGAAGTATGGAAGAAAGAAGGGTTTGATATTTCAAAACCTCGAAATCCAGAATTGCGAAGAGATCTCGACCATTGATCGAGAAGGGGTAAATCTAGTCCATAGATTTGAAAAGTGTAGATCTGAACTGTCAGTTCATAAATTATCGTCAAGATCACAAGATCAAAAATCCCATAGCATTGCGAGTACAGGAGTTGTGAAGACTTCAAAATATTAAAGGCAGGCCGCAATCCATACCGTGGTTTTTCTAAGAGGACACATGGCGGTTCGAAGAGAATTGCGGGCCGAAAAGCAGTTTGATCCCAAACCGCTATTGGTCGCACCCACAATCACATGGTAACAAGAATGCATTTCCCAAGGTCATATCAAGACAGGGCATATCAAAAAAAGAGCTAACGCCCAGTACTCTGATATTTCACAGTAGAACGAAAGGGAAGGTTGTGGGTGTTATCAGATCTGCACCAATGAGCCAAAAGGGCCTGTGTTTAGATACAGAAGGGAACCATTAAGGTTCCAGAGAGTCACTTGACTCAAGAATCGGAGATCCTTGACCGGGAGGTCATGTAGCCCTACGGGGGAGTAGGGGGGCTACATCAAATGGGGAATTTCAGCCATACCTTTTTCTAAGCTACTTTTAGCTCCTTGCCAATACCTCCCACCACTGTCTAGTATGCCACGTCTCTTCACACCAACTTGTCGGGTAAAAATTGTGGGAGAGCATGAGGGGGAAACGAGCAACCAAAAACTCTGATGTAGCATAAATTATCCTCAATGAACCAATCTGTGAGCTTGCTTAGGTTTCCCATAATCCTCTCTGAAATCTAGGGAGGTGGGTGACCATAAATGACTATGTGAACATGTACTATGACATTGTGATAGATTTCATAAAATAAATCCTTAGCTTTCTCCTCCCATAACTTGGAGTGATAAAAATGAATAGGCTCAGAAATGGTCGGGGTCTAACTCCAGTTAATCAAGGGAAAAGGGGCATGAAGAAGATGACATCCATAACATATGAATACATGTAAAAAAGGGCAAGCTACCCTTTTGATTTCACTATTTTATAATCAACGATTTCCTTGGCCATATTATTTGACAACATTTTGGCCCAATTGAAAGTGTAACCCTCAGGTACCTCATTCATGATGACTATTCATTCCACTAAGAAATGTGTAGGGATCTTCTTCCCAATTAGGAGACAGAGAATCATGGCCATATATAGCATATGAATGTCTAAATATGTTGTGGCATATGTACCATGAGCGTCGATTATGAATTTCTCCGGATGTCCCCACCAGATCTTGATTATATCATGACTTCTCCTGGCATATTGGACACATTCTTTTCTCTTGAAATTTAAAAGGAATGCGACATTATAAGTATATTTAGGAGTAGGAGAGAATTTATACATTACTTTTAGATGTTCTGGTCGAAAAGAGTCGGCGACAACCTATTGGTGGTTGATGATGCTCCTGGTATGGATATCAACATGTTCCAAGGCCCATCTTATCATATCGTTGTAAGGCATGATTCTCGGTCGTGCAACTATCTTGTGAAGCTCCGATTGTGATATATGTCTAATCTTAGTTGCATAAGAGTCATCTTCCTCTTTGGTGAAGTCTTCTGGATAGTTGATGATTTCTCATTCCATGATCTCAAAAACTTGTGTCCAAGTTTTAATGGTGTCTGCAAATCGCGGAGTAGTGTCTGAAATAATGTTTGTATTCGAGTTTGAATCCTTGCCTGTTGCATCAAGAGTTTTTTCCATTTTCCACAGTGCCATAATATCTAAGGAAACAGGGCGAGCTTACCTGTTACAAGGGGGAGTCTATGAGTTTTTCAATAAATAAAACTGCTAATTGTGAAAGGTGAAAATGATTTTGAAATTAAAGTGCTTTTATTCAAACAAGAGTTTATCGATTTTCGTATAGACCGACCGATGAGAAATTTATTACCCTGAATGGAATTGACTACCAGGAGATCCACAATCTTCGTTCGAAATCATTACCTTTAATCGATCATAAATTCCATCGATACTTTGACGGCTCATGTTCGGGAGCTTTGGATGTGACAGGGTGGAAATCTCCCGAATCTTGAATCCACGTAGTAGTTAATCTTTGAATAAACACTTTTACAACTTAATTAACCATGTTTTAAAACATTGAATTAACTTCAAGTGTTTTGGAAGTTCGGACTTCAGGGGTTTTGAATATAGTATAAGAGAAATTCCCCAAAATCTGAAACCGCGAAGTAAATAATTTGCGAGTAATCTCCCTTAAGTCTTAATTAATCGTGTTTAATTTTTTTTATTAAATGTTTTATTAATTACTTTTTACTCTTTGAAATGTCTAATGCTTCGACATTTTAAAACTTCCGTGATTTGTTAACTCACTCTTTGTTAAACTCTCAAAATATCATCTCCCGGAGTGACGTGGCAGGGATGAAATCATTCTAGATGGCGTGTCAAAAAGAGATGGGTGCCACGTGTTACTCGAGAGCATGTGAATCACCCAACATAAACTTCTAAAGTAAGTGCCACGTGTTAGCTTATGAAAGATTTAAAAGACACGTGTCCCATGACTCGTGTTCATGAGTTCTTTAGGCTTTACTGCGAGTTGTTATTTTTGGGTTTTGGAGCTTCGGGGTTTTTATCGTTTAGAATTATGGGAACATTCGAAGTGCAGAGCTCCGAAGTGACCATTAGGGATATATTCTTTAAAACTCAGGAGGCTCCAGAACTGCGAAGATTATTAGGATCGTTTGGTCAAATTAAGGGAACTCATCGATGAAGGATAATGTACGCACTTTATTATTAAATGACAACCAATGAGTTTGATTTAAAATTAAAAGGCCATTTTGTGTAAAATGTTATTCCTAAGAGGTGAAAACTATAAAACTCAAAAGTTCAAAATTGTGTGTGTTCCAACAACAAGTATGGCCAAGAAGAGATCCAACATCTTTATAAGCTACTGGAACGATGTGTATACTTTCACAATGTATGCACAGATGAATATCAAAAAACTAATCTATCATTTAATCATTATCAACTTCATTAACTTCACTGATTTTGTTGTGAGTAGATTGCAGAAATTTCTAAACAAAAACAGGTTCAGAATGGTTGCTTCACTGATTTTGTTATGAGCAGATTGCAATTTTTTTTGAACAGAAACAGGTTCATAATGGGTTTTTTTGTTGTTGCATATATTCTTACTAGAGTGAGGGTTTCTTGCAATTCCACCCTTTTACAATAATCCAACTTGACAATAGAAAAAATTCATCTCAACAAAAGGGTGTTGGCTTCAACCAAAAATGCACCCACTTATAATCATAATTCAATTTCAACAGTATTTGATACTTACAAAAGGAACAACGCTAAGTATCACAATTTCCAACACATAAAATTCTAAATAGACACAAATCTAGAATGCAAAAGTTGAGTTAAAATTTTCTTGAATGAAATCGCTTGTTGTTGTTATTGCACTAATATGACTTCGAAACTGGAAGCTTGATTGTTAATTGTTGGTCTCAACGAAACTGTTGTGAAGGTCAAACTGACCAATCCAAGTCATCAGATCCATCATCATCCTTAAAAACATCATTCATTATCCTGAATGAACTGTAAACCATATAGGTAGAATTTGAAACTTGAAGTCTGACATATCCTTACTAAGTGGGCCCTAACCAAGCCCTGTATCAGCCAATCCTCAAAAAATAGTCATGTCCATCAACTGTAGAAATATCACCAATCAAGTATGGTTGTGCCTATGTAGAAACTCGTTGATAAGATTGTTCCAATAAATTTTCTTCCAAACGCCAACGCCAAGTCCCTAAACATTCAAAATGAATAAGTTTCCAGTGAATTTTCTTGTTCTTTTGACACCTTACTGAGAGGTGATTGGTCTTCCCACAAAAAATGCATGGGTGAAGATCAAAACAATTTGACTCATCATGGCCAAATCAATGACAATGTTTGCACTGCATGGGTTCATTATCCAACTAAGATTACAAATCCAAAACATATGTAGAAACATCAACATCATCATCATTATCAACAATATCTTGTACATGTTCCTTACCAATATCCTCAATCTCTGTCTTCTTATCATCATTCAAAAAACCTCCACTTACAAAGAAAATAGGTTTGTTATAATTAGGAATAAAAGGGTTATCATGAACTTTCTTGTATCCTAATCCATATCGATTATGTTTAAATTGTAATTCTTCCCACGAGCGAACAATTCTAATTTCTTCCTCACAATTATCCATATCTTTTTCTGTAATAGGGACTTCATTGAATTCATCTTCATGTTCACTAGTGCCATCATTAGTCAACTGAGTGTCTTCATTGAATTCACTTTCATCCTTGATGTCATTTTGTAAACCAATCAATTTATTATTCTGAAGAAGATTTAAATCACAATGTTGATGTCGAAGCAAACTTAATTCTCTAGATAACAGTTTGTTTTGAAGTTTGAACATATTGACCAAATTTCTTCTGCATTACTTGTAAGCAAGTAAACACTGTATGGGTAGTGCACTTGTTTATTGCAATTGTAGATTCCGTAGTTGAGTTAATAAATATGTGCAATATCGTAAATATTTCTTTAATTCTTGCCATTAGAAAGTGTGCGAGATATGTAAGAGAGTTGTTTGTATGCTAATGCCAAAATAAGTTTGTTTGTATGATGATGCTAAAAAAAATACGAGATAATCAATGGTGACTTAGGCGCACACAAAGATCCTAAGACCCCCTTTTGTAATTTTGGGTAGGTCTAAAACTTAGACAATAACACCAAATACAGTTTTGCAAGTGCAATTTGTTGGACCCCTTATAACACCTTTACAACCACCTTATAACTTCATTAAAAAAAGGAACCCCTCTATAAAGGATTTGATAACCTCTTTTATCCCAACTACATAAAAGGTCATAATTATCATAAGAAAAAAAACCACCTTTCTCTTAATGCTCTTCACTTTACCCACTAATCTTATATATGTTAGCAAAAGAACCCTTCTCAATTGCATTGCATTTACAAAGGAAAAATTGCAAATCATAAATAATTGAATTGCATTTGATTCTTTAATGCACTGGAATCCTTAAAACTCACATACAATTCTTTGAGTGTCGGGTACCCAATATGGCCTACTTTTAAACCCACACTATCTCCTTTCAAACAAATCCGGATTGCTTCTTTTAAACACGAGGAAAATGTTGGATTGTTACTGGTGGTTCTTCTCCTTCACACAAAAATTATGTCCTCAAGAATATAAAAATATTAATATAAAGATAAAGTAAAGACAGTCTAATAGATTTTAAGTGATTGATGCTTGAGATAATGGAGTATGTGAGAAATCCTTTAACCAATGCCGTGAGTTGGAGCTGTAAACAAACGTTGTAGAGAGAAAACAAATATCTTGGCACCACCTTTGTTTTTAAAACTTCTTTCAATTACCAGATTGTGGATAATAAGGGTTTGTACGCTATGACTTCGTTGTGTCATCCCTTTTCCATCGATTTGAAAATTCATAGATTTACAACAAATTCAAAGTTGCATAGAGCACAAGGATAGTCGTACCTTCAAGAAACAAATCATTTCTCCTGATCACTGGAGGTCCACCTCTGCATTTTTTTAACACTAACTTCGATCATATTGAACATATTGCCCACTCAATTTTATTGGCGTGTCTTTCAACACTCATGCAATGTGAAGTCTCATTTGACGATTGTAGTTATAAATTCATCATCCCACGTATTCCTTCTTCATATTCATTATGGGCTCTTCATCTCTTTTATTATTTCATCACACAACTCTTCATTCAACCACTACATATAGTTACCAAATCCCATTGATCAGAAATATGCAGAAATAATCTCTGATAAATTATTCTTCCACTGGCTCGTAGGTGCCATACATTGCTCTGATACCATGTCAAAATGAGAGCACGAAAATATAGACAAAAATATAGTCAAGAAAATAATATCACTAACAAATTAAGAAGACAAAAGATGGGTGAAAAAGAAATTAAGCCAAATCAATTAATATATACATCAATAATGTATATATAGTACATATTCCACAATTGTCCTCTAACAGTATGACTGTAGGGTAAGATAACGAACTGAGATTAGATTTTTCAACAATTTCTTCCTATAAAATGTTAATCATGGTTGATCAAATGCCTTGCCCCACCTCTATTTTTTTTAGAGTAGTCATGCAAAATGCATGGTCATGACCTTCATTTTCCATAACATTCCCAACTTTCTACTTTCTATGAAAACCTATAGCTAAACATACACTCAAATCATTACTACAACTAACATACTCCCTAAAAGGGCGAATGAGAATGCCTAAGTAAATCAAAGAAGATTTTGATAACAATGTTGTTAATGAAAACCCTAAAAATATTACAATTAGAACTATCTTATTTAAGAAGTAGACCAATATTTTGATGATAACAATGTTGTTAATGAAAACCCTAAAAATATTACAATTAGAATTATCTTATTTAAGAAGTAGACCAATATTTTGATGACAACCTTCTACCATGATTAGAGGCATATACATTCTAACATATTTTAAAAATAGGATATATATATTTGTGTATAAATATTTACAAAATTTAATTGATATTGACATATAATAAAAATATGAATATCTAATATAACACTAACTAAAATATTATACCAAATTTAAAACCTTAGTATTATATTGTATTTATTATTTAAATATTAAAAAATATTAATTAAATATAAAAAAAATTATATATACAATTATTGTTTACCAAATATAATCAAAAACATTATTTAAAGACCATAACATATTAGTCAAATGCTTCAAAATATAATAAAAACATTATTTAAAGACCATAACATATTAGTCAAATGCTTCATTTTAAATGTAATCATAACTTATGGAAACATTTAATAATATATTAGAAACATTTAATAATATATTAGATGTATACACACTTTAAAGATCGTAGCAAATTTTTACATCATATTCTATTACCAATAGATTATTACAAATTGCAAAAATTCAAAACATTTATATTAATTAAAAATGAATAATAAAAAATAGTTGAAAAAAAATTCCTTTGTTTTAAACCATTTAAATTATTTACATTACAAATAAAATCCATGACCAATTTATTTCTATAAATCTTCAAAAAAATATTAACAATAAAAACTGTAAATTAAAAATAAAATAAAATTATATTTAAAAAAAATAAAATACATTCTTAATTTAATTCTTAATATAAATTAATAGTAAAAAATTAATTTTATTCATGATTCATCTTATTGAAAAAATATTATAAATGGAAAAAATTAAAAAACTTAGAATGTGTCATAGGCCCATAACAAGAAATGATATTGTGAAAATACTCAACACAAAATTATGATCATGTTGGTAAGGTATGTCAAAAATTAAACTATTTTTTTTCAAATCAAATTTCTTGTTATCTTCATCCTACATTAACATGCTACTTTCTCCTTACAATTTATGGACAATTCCAATCTATATTATTTTAATATTTTAATGTTATTAGAATTAATATTATATAAAAATACATTTTTGAATCTTGATATTAATAATTTTATTAATATTCAAATTTTATCTATCAATTTTAATTTATAAATATAATTAATTAATTAATCATATTTCTATATTAATAAAAAAAATTATATATCATAATACAATTAATACATCATGACAATAAATGTCCTGTTATGCCAACCAATGACTTCAAAACTATATTTAATAAAAAAAATCACATATAACTAATACAATTAAAACACAATGACAATAAATTTCATGTCATGCCAACCAATGGTTTCAAACTGATAGTTTGAATTTTTGCCTCAAACTTGTATTCAGTTGAAATCCATACCTTACATTGCAAATCTTGGTCGATCAATGGTGAAGCTAATCAAAAGAGATGCCATTTAAAAATAAAGCAATGGTCTTGAGCAAAAAGGAGCAGGGAGAAAATATCTAATTATGAAATGAGTATTGGCCCAACATAAATTCTTCAAGAATGGATTCTATTTACACTAAGGAACATATCTATGGTTCTTCTACTTCCAGTGCATATGCAAACATGTTTGAAAGAACTGGTTTCTGGCATGTAAGCATGGAACACCCATTTTTATTGGTCAATTTATTTTTCACAATTAACACACCATGTACTTTGACAATAGACTATGCAACTATGTAGTCCTATTATTTAATAGCATACCCCAGATGCAGGGGAAAGGAAACACTGAAGTGAATTGGGGTGGGTTCATCGTTTAAAGATCATTATATTTTTTCTTTGAGTGAAAAATGAATAGTTCACATGGTCCATTATCATCCTACATCTAGCGAAATATTTTCAACTATTTTGTAAATCATAAGCACTCAACTACATGCCCACTTGCACCACCTGGAATAATCACAGATATGTGACCGTGGCTTTTACAAATAAAAATGGAAGAGGAAAAAGAGGTGGTGATAGACAAATAAGGTGGGAGAAAAACCACCCCTCATTAAAAAAGTCCTTAGAAAACCATCTCAACAGTTTTGATTGAGTTCCATGCCCACATGCAACTTCTTGAATAAATATGAGCACATATTAAATATTTATAACAAGAACATGCATGCAATAGAAATCATGGTTACCTCAATAGGCATAAGGGCACTAGGAATGACCCTACCATGAAGTCAACCACAAGTAATGATATTTCCAGGCAGTCAACCACACACAAACATCAATAAACAATGGGACAATGCAAAAAAGAGAAGTCGGTATCAAAATAGATGTGCCCCAAATTTAACTTAATATTTTTCTAAGGAAACAAAGATCCCAATGCTAATTCCATTCCATTTAATCACTTACCCAAGAACATGACAAAAACCATTGTAAATCGTTTGAGAAATCAAACCCATGAGTCCAACAATTCCCCCACCATATACAAGGTGTATTGTTCGCTCTACCTGTAAATATGAATAAAACCCATACAAGAACAAAATATAAAAACCCATACTAGAGACATCAACAACCAAGTAAAGCACACAACTATCCTTTATAAAGGACAAGACCAATCAACTAAATAATTACACGAGAATCTTTGTGATGCTCATATCATAGTTATCATTCCTAATTCAATTCTTCAAGGACAAATGTGATTTATGACAAGAAAATTAGTTGCAAGGAGTCATACATATTCAACAAATCCAATCAATACTCTATATATTCAAATATATCATCAACATGAAGGCTTGCTAAAACAATAAGGATTAATGAGAAACATAAGCAATTGACATAGAATCATGTAATCTTGTTATATTATCAATTCCTTGCCTATATCAAGGAAAAATCATTGAACTGTTTTGTTTTTTTGTTGCTAGTGTGACTCCAACATAAAACATACATTCTCTTGAAACGTATATTGTTGGACTCAATCTTTTGATGAATTAGTCCATAGTTGTGTACCTTGTTGTTAGCACTAGAAGTTGACTCAAAACTGCTATTGAGTCAAGCCTAGCACATCTTAGATTATAAATGTTTTGGTTGGTTTTAAGAAACTGTAAAAAGGGTAGGATCAACAAGAGGGTAGTGAGATAACTACAGATCAACAGATAGCCATAGGGCATGGATTCCATAAAAACAAATAACCCTGAAGTAACATTCTATGGGTAGACAAATCAAGCTAACAAAACTTATATCAGCTCCAAATTTGTAAAGAGATGTAATGGAAGAAAAGAAGAAACAAAGCTGAAAGTTAACCAAAGAACACCTTGATCTTTGATGTGCTAACAATAGAAGAATAGATCGGTATTCAGAAACCCTTTCTAAACCTGAATTAAGAACTTGAATATGCATGTGGCGAAAGTTAAAGCATAATCTATACAATAACTCTCTCATCATATAATTTGCATACGTATACCCTATAGCAGCAAAATACATATTTAAGAAGATGACAAAAAAATGATTAACACATAATAACATGTTGATCATAAAATTTGTTATCTACTAAAGTTCCTTTGCATAAAAGTCCTGACGAGTTTTTCAAGATATTACATAGACTTTCAAGCCTCTTCTTCTCACTCTCCACCTCTCAGGATGAATCCCCCTCCTCCTCATCACTTAGAAGTGATAGTTTAATTATAAAAATAATAAACAAACTACTACTAATTTTCTGGAAATGAAATAAAAAAATAGCATATCAATTATTTGCTTGCATAAAGCTTGGAACTGTTGGAATCGAAGGTTGATTCAAATATGGAACTATATCCCGTAACTGTTGCTAGTTTTTCTCTGTCTCCAAAATTAGCTCTAAAAATGATGTGAACAACTTGAACTCAAATGTCTTAGCTAATAAAGATCTCGAGATAGTTGCAATAGGTGTTTTGAATGCTGGGAATTTGCTAGAGTCAAATTCCTTAGAATCTAGAATGTTGAAGATGCCCTTTGCCACTTGTATCCTTTGACTCTTTAAAAGCTGCCTAGAAATATTGTTTGATTGTTGACTCCTTGCCAAGTGTTCTTTGAATGTTTAACTGCCTCCTTCATATGTTACTTCTCTTCTTTACAATATATAGAAATAATATAATAAGTTTTTTGTTTCCAAGCAAGGGGATCAAAATCTTCAATGGACTAAGAATACAAATCAATTGCTAGGATATAGGATCTAAGAACAAAAAGATAATATTTACAATAAATTCTAGATCCTATTCTTCAGGCTTAGATTTGACTTGTCTAGTTCAAGATGATATTCGATTGCAAGTGGACTGGAAACAAGCCATATAAGTGCCAAAATTTTTCCAAAGATGGAACTCCATCCTCCTTGTTGTGTTGGTATTTTAGGGCTGCTGAAAATATCCAAATTATTTGTTTCCTGCACATCCTGGCTCGACAGTTCGAATAATTGGAGATAATACCTTCAGGCCCAATGCTTTTTTAAATAAAAGTATTTAAATCTTGCATAAAAGGACGAGAGCCAAATTTGGATAGAAAGGCCAAAATTGGCTTAAAAGAAGCCAAAATACCATAAAAAGTTTAATATTTGGCCAGAAGAAATCCAAGCTATGGACCTGATAAAAAATAAGCTTACACCCAATGTTTTGTAAAATTTAACCAATAATGTGAATCCCGAGCATTTCCTACCAAAAGTTGATGTAGGCACTACCAGAAGTTCTCGTAGCGAAATGTTTTCTTTGAAAATTCCCAAGACATAAAGAGTGCTAACACCTGCAAAGAGGGAAAACCATACTCACATGTAATAGTGCGCATTGTAATTTGGAATTCAGATAGGTCACTCCACACATGCATTCACAATACCATCTTTAATTATATACTTCATTACACAACTCCATTTATAGACAGAAGACCAATTACTACTCAGTCATTCACAATGCCATCTTTAGTTATATACTTCATTACACAACTACATTTATAGACAAAAGACCACTTACAATATTGAATTATTCCACACAATAGTGAAAGACAAAAAACCCAATAGTTTATTATTGTAAAATAAACTACAATAACATAGGTCCAATTCTTCGATTATCAGGATACAATAACTATATCATAAGTGTACCAGTAAAAAATTCCTTTATAACATTGGTATGAATCAATTTTTTTAGCCAACGAAATACTATCATAATATCATCTTAGTTGTTAAATTTGACAGAAAAAAGTGAAACAAATACAGTATTGAAATAGATACAGAGTGGTTGCTAACAGATTGCAAATTAGTCAACTCACTATGCATGCCCTATGCCCCAAGTTTTTCATGTTACAAGGTACATCAAGTTTGATACTTTGAGACCTAATTGAACTAGGTTATGTTGTTAGAGGAGGTGTTCTCACTCTTGTTCTAAGATTTTCATTGCATCAAAATTTCTCCCTAGCTGGCTAGAGAAGCGATGTTACTATTTCAATGAATTAAGAAGAAAATTACCTTGGAGTGAAAAAAAATTCTATTAGAAATATTAGAAGGTAAGTAAACCAACATGTTGAAGTCAGATCATTCAACATATGCCTAGTTCCATAGAAAAAAAATAGAGCTCCTTTGTAATGGTTCACTAGAAGGTCCAACAACCATTGTTGAATATTTTTTCTCAAAGTTCTTATATATGGTACCCTCTATACATTTACAAGTCAGTTGAGCACAAAACACTTCAACATTCATTTTTGGAGATGTGTATGCAATGATTTCTCCTCCATTTCGTGATTCATCTACCTCTGATTGAATTGTACATCTTATTTCAATGTAATTTGTCTCATTTTTTTCAAGTGAAGTATTTGACATATGAATATTTGTCCCATTTTCTTCCAATGAAGCATTTGGTATATGCATCCTAATCTTCGACCAAACCTCTCCCCAAAAAAATCCATAATGGTTAGAAGACGTACAAATTCATTCTATATTTCCTGAAAACAACCACTATTATGTGAGTAGGTGATTCATTGCTGACATCCAGAAAAACGTTGAATGTTATACCAAAACAATAAGAAATATAATGTTTTACTCATTGGAATAAACATAAATTCAAGTGACACTAGAATAATTTGAGAACTCCTTGAAAAATTAAATAAAATCCTTAAATTCTTCAGTGAATAATACAAAAACAAATGTAGATTCTTTAAATGAATGAACAAAAAAATCAATAAAAATCTTGTTTATGAAACCCGAAAAAACCATATGAATTCTTCATATGAATAAGCTAGAAAATAAATAAAATATTAAAAGGATTTGATAAAATATAAAGAAAATATAAAATTTTCAGCTGCGGACATGAACAATTACCAATAAAACAAGTGTTGCATGGTAGTGTAGTCCCTGCCGGGTTGAATTGGGAATAAATGCACAGGGATGGGGAAAAAGTAGCGGAGGCAGATGAAAACTGCAACAGAGATGTGGCAAGCAGCATGAGGCACAAGTGGTATCCATGCAGTAAATGAAATGTGCCCCTAGAGTCCCATTTATTTTTTGAAACTATATAATCTATTTTACTATATTCAAAATTTCTGTCTATTTTGTCTCTATATGTGTCAACACACAAATAAGTTATATTAAAATTAAATAAACACAATTTCTTGACATTTAGCATAGTGGAAGAAAAAAATCTATGAGGACATATATATAAAAGGAGATAAAAAACAATTTTGAAATTAAATAAACATAATTTCTTGACATTCAACATAGTGGAAGATAAAAATTTATGAGGACATATATATAAAAGGAGATAAAAAAACAGTTTTATTTGAAATATATTAAAAAATAATATTGTCTGTTACATATTCCTGGAAATTTAAATGCGTTTTTCATATAGACTGGGATTGGGTCTCTCGCGGACCATAAGAGAAATATGTACAAGAAATAGGACTGTGGAAAGAAGAAGTGGGCGACGGTAGAGTGTAATACCTGAAAAGAATAAATTGACAGGTATCAATCTTTGGCTAGACATTTGTATTTAAAAAAGTGGAATAAGTCGATTGATAAAGAAAGAAGGATGTGATCAGTATAGACTTATAGTGATGGTACATATCACCCCTTTTCATATTTTCTTGTTGATGCCTTTTGATTGTTGTTGTTGACGACTACTGGAATCGTGGAAACTGCTTTTTGCCTTTCATCGATGACCTTCTTCAATTCCCTCTCGAGCCATTCTTCATTGTAGCTTCTCAAGGGGGCGACATTGATCTCATTTTGGATTTTTATGTTGAAAAGTTCCTTTTATAATTCCCTTAGATCGATAGAAATATTACATAGAGCCTGATCAATTTTTTCATTCTATACCGAATAGTTCAATAGCCAGTTGTCGATGTCATCTTCACCATATTCAAGGATGCTATAAAACTTTTCCAAAGACAATGCCTTAAAAATATCAAATTGTTTATCAAAGGATTTCTTAGTTAAGGGAAAGGAGTTGACGATTAAGTTGGTGTCTTGGAAGTCGTTGGTCCTTCTGGCTAAGTCTATTTTGGTCAACTTTGTGAATACTTTTTCTTTCTTTCATATGGCTTGTTCACATGACTGGACAATGAGATATAGGTTCTTCACTTTTTCTTTCCAACATGCATTTAATTGAGTGATCCAGTTTTTGGATGGGAGATATTGTTGTCTTCTTCTCGTTTCTGTCATCTTGTTGACAAAGGTGCCAAAAGGAAGGACCGTGTATAAATAGAAACGTTCTTCATTTTTTAATTTCACCTGCAAATGTTCGAGAAAATTATCTTCCCTCGTTCCAAGGGAATCCATGGTTTGTGATGTTTCCCATGACTCAACAATCAGGTTCATTATTTTCTTGATATTATTCTCCACATATCCTCTACATGATGTGAGGAGGCTAGAGGATCCTTTTAACTTGTATGCAGGGGTGGCAAGCATGGCTATTTCCAAAGGATTAGCAAGCAATGGAATAGGAATCAAAGATTCTTCCAATTCCTTGACCCGGTCCTTCAGTCTGGAATTCTCGGCCTCAATGCCTCCAATGGAATCATCAAGAGCATCTCCGGTCGCTATGTGAAGTCGACAGATTTGGGACGGCCGCATTTTCGCAAGGTTAACCTATGAATGAGATTTTCCTTTCTTGTTTTTTACATCGTTTTTTTCAATAATTAATTTTTTGGACTGGGTGTCAAAAACAACGTTATGGGACACAAAGGATTCATCTTCGTCAAAATTTTCGTTATCAACTATGTCCAATGGACGACTATGTTGGATCATGTCTCCAGGATGATCAAGGTAGCGGAATATGCTATCCAGATCAGGCTCAAGTTCCATGTTCTCACTCTCAATTTCAGGCTCTTCCGCTTGTCCCACAATGTTTATCCTCTTATTGTCCACTAGAATCTTGTGAGAACTATCAATTTTAGGGTGAGGAGGGTCACTATCTCCTCCTCCGTTTGAAGAATTCTGAGTTTCTTTACTGTTGTGGTGGGTCATTGGAGCGATTCTCTGGGATGTCATACTTTTGGGAGTGTTATTCCTTGATGGAACACTCTTCTCACTAGGGCCTTTTCCCTGTTGCTTGTACAATTTAGTGGTGCTTTGCAGTGTGTCTAGGTCGTCAAAATTAGAAGTAGGAGCGTTTTCTTCATTGTCTCTATTTTCGGTCAGGTGTTTTTTGAAAAAATAATTGTCGAAGACAAGTGTTTGTAAATGTTGTAAAAAAATTTGATTAGGTTCGAACCCCCTTAGGATTTCAACATATCTTAGGTTCAAGTTGCTGAAATGGGATGATAATTCTTCAATTTTTTTGACGTTCCTCAACACGAAGTCCCCAACTTTCCAAGGCAGAGGAATGAACTGTTTTTTTTCTCTTCTCTTGGAATAGATGCAACCAGTAGTTGTATTTCCTTGCTACTTCTGTAACAAACATTATGTTTGTAATGTGACATGGAATGACAACAGGTTTTTCCCTCGAGCCAAAAATCCTTATCATGGTGTAATTATCCATATGTTCAAGTGCCCCCTTCCTGTCCAAAAACCTGGTTGTCTGGTCAGATATGCAGGGAGCATCTTCTCCTAACAACAAAAATTTGAAAACAGACACAAAGCCATTAAAAACCTCATAAAAATAGTGGGAGGCCTTGTGCTTCCACAAGGCCTAGTACCAGAACGTTACTGGGTTGAATTCCCAGTTTACCTTCTGGGACAGAGATAGTTTTGGAAAATGGTAACAATGTGCTATCGCAAAAACCATGTAGGATGACATATACAATTTCTTCTCCTTTTTGAAGCTTGACAATTGGGAGCAAATTTCATGGGAAATTAGCTTGCCCCAATAAAAAATGGCTTGTTCCTTGACTATGAAATAAAAAATATAAAGAGCCATGCGGGAAATAGTTGTTATGGACTCTAGTCCCGTTATTCTTTTAAACAACCAGGCAATTTCCCAAAATGAATTTCTAAATGAACTAACCTGTAAGATTTTTATATTTTAAGGAACTACCATCGGGTCTTCCAAGAACTCGGGAAAGAGGTCCAACCCATTATTATGATTTCTTTGGAACTTCTTAGAATGTTCTCCTTTGAACATCAATGTTGGCTCTGACAATCTTAACATCTTGAGGAAGACCTGAGGTGACAAATAAATAGAAGAGTGGTCCCATAGTGGAATAATTGTTTGGCCTGGAATATAATTATCAACGCACCAAGAGACCAACTCTTGACAATCAAAAACTTCAGGAACACAGCCTGCATAAGAAATCCCAGAGGTCCAAATTACTTCATTCTGGGTGGAAGGGGATGAGTAATAAGAATATTCCCTAGACCACTGGAAGTTCTGGTCCTCGCGCCCGAAGATGTTCATTGTATCTCCATAGAACTGTTGTCAAGATGATGCCATAGGTTTATGATAATGTTCATTTTCTCTAGACGATGGTTTAAATGAACAGTTGGAGGCGATAATATAACCCTCCGCAAATGTTGGTTCAATGCTTATGAATGGGAAATATCCTTGAGCCTTTCACTCAATAATGAAAATCTCTATGGGTGTTGCATGATGAGTTGTTAGCAGTAAAGCTTACTTATTGCATATTTAGAAGTGCGAAAGTGGCGAGTACAATGAAGAGTAATTAAGGATTGGAGGTTTCATGAACGTTCCAACCTGACGACGTGCAAACAAAATTTCATGATTTTGAAATCAACACTCGGAAGGGATAACATAACCCTCCACAAATCTTGGTTTAATGTGTATTAATAGGAGATCTCCTCGAGCCTTTCGCTCGTCAATGACAATCTGTACGGTTCCTGCATGATGAGTTGTTAGAATTAAAGCTCACTAATTGCATATTTAGAAACAAGATAAATATCTATCTATCTATCTATCTATCTATCTATCTATCTATATATATATATATAAACATTTGACTAATTATAGACAAGTGCGAACGTGACAGAGACGGGGAAGAGCAAGGAAGGAATGGAAAGGTTTGAAAAGTGGTCAGACGAGATTCAAAATAGGGTTATGGGGGATACTCAGGAGATGTGAGTGTCCGGTGGTCAAATTTGATGTCTCGGAATTTTTGACTGCAAAACTTGTAAAACGAAAGAGAGCATGATGGGGAAATTCAATGACTGGTTTGTATATTTGTGGAATTCCGGGAAAGTTGCTAAGTATGGAATAGGGTAAGGGTCAGTCAGACTCGTTTTCAAAATTGAGGATTGAAGATTTCGTGAATGGGCCAACTCGACGATGCGCAAATGACATTCTATGATGTTTGAAATTAAGACTCGGAAGGGATAATATAACCATCCATAAATTTTGGTTTTATGCATATTAATGGGAGATCTCCTCAAATCCTGGTTTAGCATTAACGCTTGCTAATTGCATACTTATGAATAAGATATTATATATACTTGCTAATTGATAATTGCAAAGGGCATGGGCACAAAAAATAATGATTAGGAATTGGATATTTCTTGAACCTGCCAACCCGACGATCCATGAAACAAATTCGAAGAAATGGCGAAGTATGGAAAGAAGACGAATGAGCTTCAAAATGGGG
Organism: Picea sitchensis; assembly: GCA_010110895.2. Taxonomy (NCBI): domain Eukaryota; kingdom Viridiplantae; phylum Streptophyta; class Pinopsida; order Pinales; family Pinaceae; genus Picea; species Picea sitchensis. The sequence goes on from SNQJ01S0014128.1 coordinate 57,293, forward strand.
TGACAATAGTTCCACAGGAGACGTGAGGACTTGACAGTTAAATTGTATGTCTTGTAATTTTTTAGTGCAAAATGTGTACCACGGAAGAGGGGATGATAGGTAGACTTTAATACAGAAGATGGTATGATGTGAGAGTCCGGTTGTAAATTTGTATATCACAGAAGTCAAAGTACTATTTGCAGGTCACAGAACAATAGAAGTGTAATATAGAGCATGCCTACCTGGGAATCCATGGTCAGAGAAGTGGATGGGTATGGAATGGGGAATCAATCGATCAGAGTCGCGATATAAATGAATAAGTGAAAATGTGAACCCGCGAGTCCGCCAACCCGTGTAGCTAGGCATTTTCGAAAAAATGATAAAGTGATGAGAAAGATAAAGTATAGGGAAAAGAGAAACGAGAATTTGGTTAAGTATAGAAGATGGAAAAGAAGGATTAATATATTCACATCTGTAATATATATCCCATTTCCTGGCAAGATATTTTATGCATGTTTCTGGAGAAGTTATATACTTATTTCATATACTTGGAAAGAAGTGTGAAGGTGGCGGGCACAAAAAAAAAATACTAGGAATTTGTTGACGGGCGAAATTGTCCGTCCGTCAATTGAGAGAGTGGAGCCGGTCCGGGGTTGTCTATATAACCCAAGCCATTTGGAATGAACCACCCTGATGGGTTTAACGACTCCGTTGGCCGCTCTAAGGTCCTAAGAAAACCAAAGAGAAAACTAATCTAAACTAACTAATCTATCTAAAACAAATAAAACTAACTAAAACGACTAAAACTAATAAAACAAACTAAACTAACTAAAACTAACTAAAACTAACTAAAACTAATAAAACAAACTAAACTAACTAAAACTAACTAAAACTAATAAAACAAACTAATACACTAATCTACTTAAAACAAACTACTAAATGAAACTAAAACTAAATATAAACTACTCTAACTATTACATATAATCTACTAATTACTATTACACTAACTCTAATAATTAGTCGTCTAACTACCTGTTATACTACAACTTATTCACAAATATACAATATCTACAAGTAACAGATTTGAATAAAACCTGTAAAACTCATTTGCTTTCTGCCCTAAGAAAGCCATAAATATTTTTGAATTTTTATATTTTATGAATAAGAAATAAAACTTACTGAAATTAATGATCTAATATATTTATTGAAATTAAACAATCTAATATACTAATTCTAACTATAAATCTAACTAAACTACTATCTAAATTAAACTACTGGTAAACATACTAAATAAATGACAAACTGACCTGGAAACGCTCCTAATTTGTCCTGTGTGTGATGACTTCGAAGCTGGTCGGAGGAAGGAAACTCGCTCTGGTTGATCCAGAAGCTTCTCGTAAACGATAGGCTGTGTTTCTCTTTGAGTTGTTTACAGGACAAACAAGACATAAAAAATCATAACAATTTTATGATTTATAAATCTCCGCAATAAGGGAAACCTGTTATGCAAAAACTTATACTTAATAATTCAACTTATGAAGAAGAGAAATCTGCCATTCACAAACTGAATTAAACAATTGCTATGTATTTTAAATACTTGGAAGAAATCAAATATGGATTACAGTGAATAAATTATATCATTTGCACATGATTAAGATAGCTAAAGTAGTCATTAACCAGATACAAATTGATATACACAACATGAAACAAAATATTGATATAATGAGAAGCTAAAGCTGTAACAAAACACCAAATTCTGCCTCAGTCTGTA
>SNQJ01S0014128.1:82662-126090 GCA_010110895.2 Picea sitchensis
TATCAAGTTAGAAAGATATTTTATTAACAAAACAATAAAAATCTAATCTTACAGACTTAGCTACAGAATCATCTGATTCTGTAGCTAGTCTAAAATAACATACAGGATCAAATAAAAATCAAATCAAATCTCTTTAAAATAATACAATCCAATTTTCTTTCAACAAACATTAAAAAACGAATCACTAATGATTTAAATGATCTTATCATTCAAATTAAACAAAATCTAAAGTGATTCAAATGAAAACAGGGGTATGAATACTCTGTTTTTCTTTTACCATAAAATCGGGTCAAACAATAACAAGACTGTTTCATATCCAAATGAAATCAATAATGAGTGATATCATATGTGATATGATCTAATCCAACACACAGATTCATATTGTTCAATCAAATGTAAAGATAGAAAGACTGTTTCGATTATATTCAAATGAAATCATACTTAACAACATCAACCCAATGAATTTCGTGATTGATCCTCGCACAGTCGACATACAAGATCGATAAATAATGATCGCAATATTAATAGAATCAACAGAGGTTATAATTATCAGCTGGGCAAATAATCAAATCACGACTGAGTTTAATTATAGAAACAAATCGTGAAACTGGATATAGTTACTTTTGTTCCTCAAATCAAATCTAAACAACATATTCATTGCAATATGAATCAAACCGATAACATGGTCGAGTAAAACAATGCGAAACAACCGGTTGGGTATAACTGTTATGAATCGTATCTATTCATGATTTGGGTGCATATTAACATAAACATATTGACTTGTATTCGAATTATATTCCTGTTGGTCAAAATTCATATGGGACATAAAACCGTAACAGTTAACCATTATTGCCAATCATATCGTATACATTATAACCAATTCGAATCGAAACTTGATTGTGTTCAAAATTGAAATACGAAACACAGCTTGTGTTTAGAAAAGATACACACAACTTCAATTGACAACAGAGTATCCAATTTAAGCTAAATCAAACCAATCAAATCCATACAATGACCAATCGAATCGAAGAAAATCCAATCAAAGCTAAACTGGGAAAATCAAAACAAAACTATGTACATAATGCATATAATGTGACAGAGCAAATCCAAGCTGTAATCAGAGCTATTCAAAGAATTCAAATTCCTTATATAAAAAATCTAGAACATACCAGTGAGGTTTCTCAAACTATGCCAACTTTGAATTCACGACCGCTGTAGCTGACTCCACATTTTTAAACAAAATAGAACCTGTTGTCCTCTGTTTCTTATCAGTGGCTTGCAACTCAGCCTTTTGACTGGTAAGCCATGCAACTTGGTCCTCCAAAGAATGAATTCTGGACTGTAGCATTGGCACATCAAGATAATACCTCTCTAATCACGAGCCGCATTGATCACAGGGTGGCGATGTAGGCTTAGGAAAAGCAGGAGAGGGTTTGGATGAATGACCGTAGGTTTCACAAGGCAACTTAATGCCAGGGTAGTTAGGGTCGTTTTGCAAGCAAGGTGGTAGGTTTGACACAAAGTCAAACGAGGGTTTGGAACACAAACCTTTCGAATAGGGGTATTCACTTGCCAGGGAATGTTCCACTTCCGAGTCAGAGTCTTCACTCAACACGATAGGGTTAAGGTTGACAGGAGGTTTTGGCTTGTTCCTCGCCATCTGAGAAATTAGATGGGCATTCTTTTTTCCTTTGGAGTTTGCAGTAGGTTTGGCTTTAGGTTTCTTGCCCACGGGCTTAACAGTATCGACATCCTTGGCCACAGTATGGCGTAGGTTGATAGGTGAGTCGGGTAAGGGTTTAGGTAACATAATACTGTAGGGTACCGGGGGTACAGTCTTATCTTCGCTCACCATAGGTTTTTCAACCTGTGGTGGGTTCGAATCCACAAAATCATTCCGAGTAAGAAAATCGTTCCAACAGTCTCCGTGTAACCCCAAATGATAGACAACAATAATTTTAACTAGCCCAAACTGAAAAAGGCTGCTACCAGCCTGGTTCTTTTTGTATTTCTTAGACATTTTGAACAGGATCCTATGCAGATAATAGGGCATATTGAGATGATAACCCATAAAAACCATAAGCAAATGAAGGTGGTGCAAGAAAACAAAACTGTACTGACCCTCGCAGGTGATAAACTATTTGATAATCATCAATGAATCATGCCAACGTTGTTTCATCATGGTCACAGGTAAACCTTTATCACAGGAGCTAACCTTACGCGACTGGAAGAGCAGTGTCCAAGGGACCTCTTCCACTTTGCAATTCTTGGACCATCGTTGTCCAGTGGTAGGCAAACCCGTAGCAAGACTGATAAACTGCTCGTCAATTTGTAATTGAACATCGCCGACCTTGGCTCGACAACCATCAAAGGTCATGGCGAATTGCCTAGCAACGTAGAGGTTAAAACCATCAAACTTATGTATGAATGGGAGCCACCCATTGTCCTCGAGGTCACTGCGGGCACTGTCGAACATCAACAAAGCCTGGCTGCCATTAGGTTCAGCTCAGACAACAGGAGCCATGGCGCGAGCACATGGTAAGGGTTTGGGTCACATTCATCAACACACAGGAGCAGAGTCATTCGGGCTAACAACTACGAACGATCAAAGGGGAAGCATTAATGTGCGCATGCGAGGGTGGTGGGATTATTCACCGCCATGCATAATAGTAATGGCAAAGTACAACCGCCAATTAATCCTCTGTTCAATCAATCATAACACAGCTCAAAACCATATCATTCGTTTAACCAAAGAATTAAATGGTGGATGATATACCAATGCGCGATTATAATATTTCAAACCATGAATATTCAACATAAAATCAAACCCAAATGTTAACCACGCGCCATTGCATAAATGTGTTAATCAAAAGTTTTCAAACATTGTGACAATCGATTTCATAAAATTGACAAGGCAAGGGCTATATAAAAATTTAACATAAGGATCACATTATATATAAGAAACAAAATAAACCATGACCCTATGCGATTCAATGAATCAAGTATGAACCCACATGCTCAATGTCTCATAGGTTTAATAAAATCAAATTGCACAATCAAAGTAAAAATAGGCAAATAGTCATAGTTCGAAAATCCTTTTAGCCACATAATAATAATCCAAAGGTAAGTTTTAGCCACATAATAATAATCCAAAGGTAAGTTCCATTCAAAAGATCATGACAGTTCAACTAACGATGGAGGAGTTTTCACGCTTACAGTCGTGAAAACTAAATGGAAACCAATTTACAAGTGTCGTAAGAAATGAAAACATTGTCTATTGGCAAAATGCGACGACGATTTGAAGTTCAGAAGACATAGGTGTAGGCAGCTTATAAGGCAATGGAAAAAAATTAATTGGCTGCCAACAGAATTAGAAATTGTTTGAACTCATCAACCTGATGATCCATGAAAGAGATTGCAAGAAATGGCCGTGGAAAGAGGTTGAATGGGCTTCAAAATAGGCTAAAAAGGGTTCTTGAGGAGACGTGAGGCCTCGATGGTCAAATTGTGTTGATCAAAACTTTTGAGTGCATACTGTGTAACACAGAAGAGGGGTTGATGTAGGAGTCCAGAAGTCAATTTGTATATTGTAGAAGTCCGGGGGTTGTTTGCAGGTCAAGGAACACTGGAAGTGCACTCTGCCTATCTGGGAACCTGCAAGAGAAAAATTCGGGTAAGTATGGAATTGGAGGCGTGAAAGAGATTCCAAGAAATGGCGAAATATGGAAAGAGGACGCAGGGGATTCAAAACAGGGTGATAATAGTTTCCCAGTAGACGTGAGCACCCGAAGGTCAAATTGCAGGTCTCAGAACTTTCATGTGCAAACTGTGTATCATGAAAGAGGGTATGGTGTGAGAGTGCGATAATAAATTTGTATATCGCGGAGGTCCAGGTGTTGTTTGAAGGTCACAGAACAATGGAAATGCAATATAGAGCCCGCCTACCTGGGAATTCGTGATCTGAAAAGTGGCTAGGCACTGAATGGCTAGTGGTCGGTCGGAGTCGCGATATAAAAGAACAAGCACAAATGTGAACCTGTGAGTCGGCCAACTTGCGTATTGAGACATTTTCGGAAAAATGACTAAGTAACGAGAAAGAGAGAGTAGAGGGGAAAAATAAATGGGAATTTGGTTAAGTATAGAAGAGGGAAAATAAGGTCCAATATATTCAAATCTGTAATAGATATTCCATTTCTTGGCAAGATCTTTTCTGTATGTTTCTAGAGAACTTGCATACATATTTCATATACTTGGAAAGAAATCTGAAGGTAGCAAGCACATGAAACAACAACTAGAAATTGGAAATTTCTTGAACCCATGAACTTGACGATCCATAAAAGAGATGTCAAGAAATGGTCAAGTGTGGAAAGCGGTCAGATGAGCTTCAAAATAGGGTGATAAGGGTTATCGAGGAGACGTAAGGCCCTGACTGTCAAATTGTATATATTGAAACATTTCAGTGAAAATTGTTTAACACATAAGAAGGGATGATGTGGGAGTCCAGAAGAAATCTGCATATCGCAAAAGACAGAGTGATGTTTGCAGGTCACGAAACAATGTAAAGTGCAATTTGGACAAAGGGGAAGTGCTCGGTCAGAATCGCCATATGGAAGCATGGATGAAAATGTGAACGCGTGAATCCACCAACCCGCACAGCAAGACATTTTAGAAAAAAAATGACTAACTAACCAGAAAGAGAAACTACAAGGGATGAAAGAGTGGAAAAATAGAAAGGTGGGGGGAAATTTTCGTAAGCGAGAATTGGTTTCAAGCAAGCCCCATTGTTGCAAAACCATCATTTTCTAGTAATTGTCAGCAAATGATTTGTTGAAGATTATATTTTATTGCAACGTGTGGGAGTAATTGTGTTCTTGATACATTCTTCCATGAATTTAACATATTAACTTAAGTATTAAACTTCTTGCATGATGGGTTGTTATCATTAAATCTTAATAATTGCATATTTAGAAACAAGAATGACGATCTTGCTGCAACATTGTGATTTGGTCTTGCTATGTTCTATCTGCATTATGAATAGAATTGAATGTTGGTTTGAAACTGTCTGAAATTCATTTTTATTTCCATAAAAGCGTGACGGATAGACACAATGCATTGTCATATAATTGTTAAATGCTCCATTTTAGAAAAAATTACTTAAGAAAATACAATATCGAAGAACTACAATACTATCAAACCATGCCAATGTTAAGAGGTGTTAAATTTATAAAAGAAGAAGCAACCAAGACTCGAAGGAATTTTTTTTAATAGTAAATCCATTATAAAAAAAAGAATACTAAGAACTATATATCTATCTATAGAAATTGGACCATGTTCTTTGGGCCAAAACATTGAACATATTTTCCATAAACATAGGCACAGGATATGCAATATGCAGGAGCCATCGAGATGCTCTTGAACATGCATACAAAACTGATTACCATGCTTTTTTTTAGGAACTCCTTGCAGTCTTCTCCTCGATGGATCAATGTTTGGTGCCCCGATATCAATATTTTGCGGAAGACCTTAAGCGACAAAGAAACATGAGAGTGATTCTGCAGTGGAATAAATCCTTGGCTTGAAGCAGATGAACACCAGTCTTGTGATAAAATTGATAGTTATGACAAGCTTCCCATGAGGAAGAAGACAAAAAACGTTGCAGGGAAAACAAAATAGCCCAAAACTAAAATTTTGGACACACCAAGAAACCACCTCCTCATATTCAAAAATTTCAAGGACACAGGTTGCATGAACAATTCCAAGGCCCAAATTAGTCCATTCTGGGAAGAAGGATATGACTAGTAGGAATATGCCTTCCACCAGTGGGATTTCTGGTCCTCATTCCCTAAGATGTTAATTGTATATCCAGAGAAAAATATAGTGGTCCTACAATTGAATAATTTTTTGTCTTGAAATATATCTCTGGGAGAATTAATATATCATTTCCTTACAGTGAAATACTTCTGCCCAAAATAGACTAATTTGGGCCTCTGTAATTCCTACTTTCGAGTTGCAAAGTGGCTATTGCGTTCATCGTCGATTTCTTTTCTGAAACCCCTTCTTTTTGTTTTGTCAAGACCGCCATCTCCAAGACGGGAAGTTCTACCCATTATGGTTGATTTCAATTTGGGTGTAGGAATGGGAATAGTCTCTACATTGCCATCATCCATTGCTGCATTATCGTCCATCAGATCATCTTCTTCTGGCTCAAAATCCATTGCATCAACCTCTGCGCCAGCCATCAATGTAGGAGGGCAGGTTGTCTGAGCAGGCAGGGTTTCCTTGGAATTCTTTGGCTTGAAATATATCTCTCGGTGCACCAAGGGACCATCTCCTTTTTTTCTCCTGGGTGGAGGGAGATGAGTAGTAAGAATATGCCCTAGAATACTGGAACCTCTGGCCATCATGCCTGAAGGTGTTTACTATATCTGGATAAAACTTCTATGGAACTGTTGCCATAAGTTAACAAGAATTTCCGTTTGCTCCAGATGATGTTTGAAATGAAAATTGGGGAGGGATAATATAACCCTCCACAAATCTTGGTTTAATGCATATCAATGGAATATCTCCTCAATCCTTTCGTTGATCAATGACAATCTTCAGGGTTCGTGCGTAATGAGTTGTTACCATTAAAGCTTACTAATTGCATATTTAGAAAAAAGTGCGAAGGTGGCAGTGATGGCGAAGAGTGATTAAGAATTAGAGATTTCATAAAGGCGCCAACCGGTCATTGCACAAAAGAGATTGCATGATGTTTGAAATGAATACTTGGAAAGGATAACACTTTTCTCGACAAATTTTAGTTGAATTTGTATTAATGACAAATCTTCTCCAGCGTTTCAGCCATTAATGACAATCTTAACGGTTCCTACACGATGAACTAATAGCATTAAAGCTTAATAATTGCATATCTAGAAAGAACTACGAAGGTGGCGAGTATGGCGAAGAGCGACTAAGAATTGTACATTTCGTCCACCTACCAACCCACGAAACATATTCCAAGAAATGGCCAAGTATGGAAAGTGGTCGGGAGAGCTTCAAAAATAGGGTCACAAGATATACTTAGGAGACGTGAGGGTCCAATGGTCAAATTGTATGTCACAATGACAGATTTCGGCCATCAATTTGTATATCGTGGAATTTTGGGTGTTGTTTGTATGTAGGAGAACAATGGAAGTGTAATGTTGAGCAAGCCTGGCCAGGAACCGATGATGGTAATAGTGGCCAAGTATGCAATGGACAAGTTGTTGGTCAGAATCATGATATAAAATCATTATACATAATCATAACAATAAATATTGACGGGCTTGAAAACAAGGCCACAAGGTCTACTCAGGAGATGTGAGGGCCCGATGGTCAAATTGTATCTACCCCAATTGTTGAATGCAAAATGCGTAACATGGAACATGAGACAATGACAGATTTCGAGGGTCAATTTGTATATTGCAGAACTGCGGGTGTTGTATATAAAAGCATGAGACATTCAGAAAAAGGACACATTCGGAAAGAGGAACAAGTAAATAGAAAGCGAAAGAAAACAAGATAAAGGGGAATTCTTTTGCTAATTTGTAGATCGTGGAAGTTTGGGTGCTGTTTGTAGGCGGCGGAACAATGGAAACACAATGTTGAACCCGCCTATCTGGGAACTCGTGATCCAAAAAGGTTGTTCAATATGAAATGGGGAAGCGATCAGTTGAGCTAGTGATATAAAAGTAACAGTGGAAATCTGAAGACGTGAATCCGCCAACTCCCGCACCTAGACATTTTCTGAAAAATAAGTAAGTAACTAGAAAGGGAAAGCAGAGGGCAAAAAGAAAGGGGATGGAAATTTTCAGAAGCGAGAATTGGTGTAAGAAGACCCCATTGATGGTATTAACAGTAACTATGAAGTGCATTAAACATGTGAATAGGTTCTTCAATCAAGGATTAGATACAACAAGTCATGTTTATAGGTTCCAGGATCTGTTTGTATAAGAGAAGTGTCAAAAAGCTACAAGAAAATCAATTTTGGGATGTTTAAGTAAATTTATTGTACTCTCAGCTTCATAGCAAGTATAAAAATGATGAATTTGAATTTTAATGTCCTCTCGTTGATATGATAGTTCCATTGGACTTCATATAGTATATATTCGTTTATTTCAAATTATTCTAGGAGATTAATTTTTCTAAGTTCATCAATCAAGGAAAAGTGCTAAAAACGACATAAAGGGGAATTTGTTTTCTAATTTGTAGATCACGGAAGTCCAGGTGTTGTTTGCAGGTGAGGGAACAATGGAAACACAATGTTGAACCCATCTATCTAGTAACCCGCCTATCTGGGAACCCACGATCCAAAAATTTTGTTCAGTATGAAATGGGGAAGCGTTTGATCAGGTTGGTGATATAAAAGTAAGTGTAAATATGAAGATTTGAATCCGCCAACTCCCGCACCTAGACATTTTCCAAAAAATGAGTAAGTAACCAGAGAGGGAAAAAAGAAAGGAGATGGCAATTTATGGAAGTGGGAATTGGTGTAAGAAAGCACCATTGATGGTCTTAACAGTAACTATGAAGTGCATTAAACATGTGAACATGTTCTTCAATCAAGGAATAGATACATTGAGCCATGCTTATAGTTTCCAGGATCTGTTTGTATAAGGGAAACGTAAAAAAGCTACAAGAAAATCAATTTTGGGATGTTTAAGTAAAGTTATTGTACTGTCAACTTCATCGCAAGTATAACAATGAGGAATTTGAATTTTAATGTCCTCTTGTTGATCTGATAGTTCCATTGGACTTCTCATAGTATATATTCTTTTATTTCAAATTATTCCAGGAGATTAATTTTTCTAAGTTCTTCAATCAAGGAAAAATGATAAAATGAGCCACATACTACATTTGTGTCACAACGCTTATATTAAAGGGAAAAGTATGCCCTCTATAGTCTTTAAGATCATAGAAAAACTGTGAAGATCCTGAATTTATTATTAATTTTCTAGAACGAAGCATACAACCAAGAACCAAGTAAACACCAAATGTATTGAAAGTTGAGGCAGAAGGCAATGCATGAACACAGAAGGCATCAAGCAAGATCCCACAAGGTTCCATAGATCAATACACATTGAACTTTGCATCAAACAATTTGATATATAAAAAAAACACATCGTGGCATTGATTTGCTCTTACATCTGGTATATGTTCCCATGATAAAATAACTAGGGCCATGGGATATGAACAAAAGTTTTCCAAACACAAGACATCAAAAAACTAGCGGAGCTTCACCATTGTATGCTAACTATAACCATACCTCAAAATGGGGAACAAGAAAGTTGTTGATTACTATTTTACCATTAAGCAAGATCACTATGGACATTTTATTCTGATAGTGTCATGGTCTATCACTACCAGTTTTAACAATGCCAAATTTCCAATATTATTGGAAATGCCTAATGGTTTTGTCCAGAGGAGTAATCTATTTCAACGGTTCAAAGGATGGGCCTAAGTTATTTACAGATGGATAATTTTTATGGGGTTTGTGCTCATTCTTCCCATTTATGGATTGAACAATATTATGCACGTGTACATCATCAACAACCGTGCTTGCCTATATGAATTCCAATGCTCGAACTCCCCAATCTCTATAGAAAGTTTTGAAAATCTCAAGCTCATGTTTCAATCCCTGTTGAGTCTTTTTTTTTCAATTAGGGCATCGAGAAAATGCAGATACCATACCATAAATGTATAGTTGGAGACCAATTTTTTTTTATTCGGGTACCCAAAAAAAATGCAGGAATCTTGCCATGGCTATATAGTTGGAAAAAATTATCCAATTTGGGCACCCAAAAATGTGCAGACTCCTCCATCAAAGCCACAACCAACCACCATATTTTTTTTAATTTGCACACTGCAACAAATATGCAAAATTCTTACTAGGAGATGCAAAAAAACATCAAAATAACAACATCGATTGCATTTGTAATTAGATTCTCCTTGTTGTTTCAAGTGCACAAGAAAAGACAAAATCTCTGTAAAGAGAATTTTAAAGCTATAGATGTAAACTCCGAAGAACTCGAGTCCGAAAAACATTCATCTGGGTGTTGAAGAAAAATTACAGACACACATGAGATATTTTCGTTTCTTGCCAAAGCTTGATATGATTTTTTTTTTCCAGCCGATATGCAATATTGCATTGTCCTCATTTAAGGTAAATTTTCTATGTATCCGAAAGTCGCACAACATGTAGACATTGTTTTCCTTTTTCTGTAGGTATGCTTCATATGATAATTCTACTAACCCAGGAAGCACATATTGTAATAGAGGTTGTCTAATTGTACAATGTGCAGTTGTGTTGCCCACCGTTCAGATGGAAACATTGAGGCAATGTCTATATATGTATGGACATTTTTTACTACATCACAGACAATAAATTGTATCATCACTTATGAAATCATAAGCAGAAGCATGAGAGTTTCACTTCGCACATAGAGGCTCAAAGGGGGTCAAGTATGCATTCACTGCAACCAAAACACCTTCAACTGGGAAACGTGAGCATAGTAGTTAATATATTGAACAATATAATATACAATTGAATTTTTTTTTTTTGGTGAAGCCAATTTGTATGAGCAAAGTGAGGATGAATCTGTAGATGTATACTCACAACAATTGTAGAGATAGTTGGTTTCTTGAGATCTTATACTATGTCTGCTTGCAATTCTGTTACAAATGTTGCTTGGGTTGTGCAAAAGATCCTTTCTTTAACATCTCTTTTCTTTGTTATATTTTTGAAGAGCATAAGTGGAAATTTCCCTTTATGCAATTGTTGTTCCATTGACGATTTTTTTTTTTGAATATGTATCGAAAAATTGCAGTTGCAACATGAAACAGTGCAATATTTGTGTAACTTAACCGAGATACATGGACATGTGAAAGTAAAGGACAAAACTGGATATGGAGAACGATACCATTGCCTTGTCATTTTCTGACTCTCCATATTTTATATGGAGAATGTGTTGTGAGCCAAGTTTTCTCATGAGTGTGATAGATGCGCCAATGGTTCCGATGAGGTAAATTTCGTTGATGTGTGCAAGTTGGTTGATAGTTGTGTCCGGGATGAAACGATATTCTGAACAAATAGAGGGAATTTTTTCCACAATACTTGTTTCATTGAGAGATATAATCCGATCACAATCACCATGGTCATATAGTGTTTTGGGAAATATATTAAAATTTGTAATGGATATCCCATTCCCTGGCAATATCTTTTCTGCATGTTTCTGGACAAGTTGTGTAGGAATAGTCAGTGTGATTGTCATCAGGGCCTCCTTGTCTATCATGTCAGCATGCATAATGGATCTAGTTTTGTTTTCCTTGTCCAATTAGGTGCTATATATGACCATTATGTCTCCAATGAACACTTGTCCAGTTCCACGGTTGTTCAAGCCCTCTATTGATAGTATTTTGGGTGTTACAAGTTTAGACCTGGTGACATTTTTTTAATAGAAAAAGTAATGTGAATGGTAGTGTGCATTATTTTTTTTTTCTTTTTTTCCTGGCATAAATGTACAAGTAGACACACATCTTGGATGAACTATGGAGCCAGAGTTTTGAAACCAAACCTCTGAGTTTGCGGAACCTACGCTATGTTCAACGTCTCGCTTGCACTTGTTGATACTTCTTGTGAATTGCAAAGCATGTGTTGCAGATGACATCAACATATTCACCATGCCATAGATGAATAAATAACCGACGATATTTGTTTGGTAAAAATATGAGGAACAAAATGTATGCATCTTTACCTTTGGCCTTGTCGGTCTACTAATGTTTGGGATGATTAACTGGTCATGGCCATGTCACTAGTCCAATTTTTTATGATGCAAGCATGTGTAGATGAACATCAGAAGGACTAAACAAACATATGCATTGTATATTGTCCATAATTGTTCTTAATGTTCCATGCAGGGTCGAAGGATATGGAATACGAAATAGGGTGTCAAGGGATACTCAAGAAACATGAGGACCCGAGGGTCAAATTGTATGCCTCATATTTTTTGACTGAAAAAATGTGTAATAGTAAATAAGGTGTGATGGCAGGGTACAACGATCAATCTATATATCACAGAACCTCTAAAGCCAGAGGCACAATCTTGAACCCGGCACCCACAATCGACAAAGTGGGTAAGTATGGAATAAGGTAGAAGCATGACCATAAATATGAACCCATGAGTCCGTCAACCCACACACCAAGGAATTTTTAGAAAGACGACTAAGCAGAGAAATCAGAAAGCAAAAGGGATAATAAAAAATGGAAAAAATAGAAATGGTGAGGGCACAAAGGCCCATTTTTTTCAAATCATCATTTTCTAGTCCAATATTATATGCCCCCACCCGTTTTATTTGTTTAATTTACTAGCACAGTTGGTATACCTTTTTGAATATTGTAACACAGACCCCTCTTTTGTTGCATATAAGAATTCATCTTCATGTACAACCAATCTGTTTATTTCAAGGTAGAAACACTGAACATGCAGTGGACATGAAGGCAAGTTAGTATGAAGAGAGACATGTAAAAGAAAGAAACATAGTTATATTTATTTCAATGTACCAGCAAAGATAATACAATTCACATGAGAATAAACATAAATATACATAGTGTGTAAATACAGTAAAAAAGGTGCAAAGCAGTAGAACAAGTAGAACAAATACACATAGAATAAATGAAATACTAATCATTGGAATATGAAATAAGAGTACATGCATGCACCTCTGTAACTCCTCCTTTACATTTGCGCCAAAGAATCCATCGTCCTCTTCAACCACTCTGTTTGTTTAAATGTAGCAATGCTGAAAAAATACAATGGACATGAAGGAATTTAGTATGCAAGAAGACATGTAATGAAGATAAGTTATTATGTAGGAAAGTACACAATATCTACATAGAATAAACTAGGTTAACACATATACATACAATAAATGAAATACAAAACAACTGAATATGAAATAGCAGTACAAGAATGTACCTTTTTATCTCCTCTTCCACCATTGCAGTTAAGACTCCTTCGTTTTCTCCATCTATTCTGTTTGTTTGAATCTGGGAACACACAAAATACAATGAACATGAATGGAAGCTGGTATGCAACGGAGAACAAGTAATATGTACATATAGTAAATGAGAATCAATGAATAGGATAAAATATAGTTAGAAACATGAACCTTGCTTTTCTCCATCCATGGTTGTAAATATATAATTTTTTTCCCTCCCCAAAATATATTACAAGCCACAGAATATTAAGAAATTGCATGGCCATAGCTAAATGATTTTGGTTTTCTGTGGCAAAGTATCTAGATATGCTTCCAGACATGGAAATATAATTTTGTAGTCTCTTTTGTGTACATATCATATCTCAAGTACAAGAAAAATTGTATCGTGGTCACACCAGTCTGTGTAGAGGATAAAGAAGTTGTATTGTGATATGGGAACATTTCACCATATATGGTTAATAAGTGTGTTTTGCACATGTTTTATTTTAACATAAAGACAACAGATATTGCAATCACACATGTAGTTGTCCAATTATTTCTTATGCCACTATTTTGTATCATGTCAACATTGAAGTATCAACAAAATTTTATAGTAGAACAGGTGGGAACGAAATAGATTCCAGATCTCAACTTCTCCAAAAACGACAATCAACATAACCACAGGTCCACTCACAGGTGCAAGACCTAAACACCGGAAAGAACCAAAAAAAACAAAAAACAACTCCAACTGTCGGTGCAGGACCCCAACCCTGCAAAGCCAAAGTAAACAAAAGAAAACAACAAGCACCAAACCAGCGAGAAAGCATGAACAAGCTCAACTGAAGCCCCAGGGCCCCAAACTCGTAAACTTGATCCAAACAACAACAACCAACAATCGACGAACCAACGAACCAACGAACAAGCAACAACCACCAAAATAGAAAACAACATATGTATCTCCAAAGATTACCAAATTATAGCCGAAGCACAGAAAGAACCAGAAATATATGACGAACATGCTAGTAGAAATAAGCAAACATTCTCACTTGAAAACTGCAAACAATGAACAACAAAGAAGGAATAGAAAATGAAATTATGGCATCGAAACTTACTTCGAAACTATGAACAACATAAGCGCAGGTCGAACTGTGGGTGCAACACCTGGACCCCACAAAGTAAAAAAAAAAAAGATATCGAACTGCGAATGCAAGACCCCAACCCTGCACAGTTGAAGTAAACAAAAGCAAGCAACAAACACCAATAGGTCCAACTGCAAGCTCAGGTCCCCAACCTTGCAGAGTTGAACCAAACAACAACAAGCAACAATTGACGAACCAGTGAAGAAGAAACACCCACCGAACTAGTAAACAATGTATGTAGCTTCAACGATGACGAAATTGCATTCCAAGCCTAGAAGAAGTATGAAACATACAATGCCTATTCAACTGGTGGCGGAGAACAATATTGTCCAAATTGACTGCAACATTCTATGGAAAATTTTGAGGAAAAATGTACTCCGAGAAGCCAATTTAGGTAAACATTTAAGGTTGTCAGGATGTCTAAGGGCCTCATGGTATGCAAACATTTAAGTTGTCAGGCTTGTTTCAGGACCTCGCGCTATGTAAACATTTAAGCTGTCATGCATATTCAAGCACCTCAAAAAAAGTGTCAATGATCTAAACCTTCGGTATGCAAACATTTCAATACAAATACAAAGGACTAATAATAATAATAATAATAATAGTAAAATGACATATTAATATGAGATCACTATAGTCCCTCTATGCATTCAGCAGGGACCAATAATAAAGAAACATTAAAAAACAACGTCCATGCTCAGAACTTTCGGTTTGTAAACATTTCAATAAAAGTGTAATAAAAATTAAAAGGGATCATCTAAGCTCAAAAATTTGGATATCTACACATTTACAACATTGGTAACAACGAAGCTGGTAATAAGACCTCAAATATATTCTCTAATGAGACGATGACATATAAGTTTTTATTTATTTATTTATTTATATAAAATATTTTTTTTACTTCTATAGTACGAACAATACAGATGTAAAAATTTATAGTCAAAGCACATATTAATATGAAGTTAACAAATTATCGATCGTTACAGTCCCTCTGCGCCTTTGACAGGGACTAATAAGGTTTTAAATAGCTTTAAATAAACACAACAAATATAAATCCTTTTAATGATTTAATGAAATAATAAAAATAAATATGTTCTAAAAAAATCTTCATACAAACTTTAATGATAGACAAAGTAAATAAAAGTATTAAATGATTTAATAAAATATTTTTAAAAATATAAATTTATGCTTTAATAAAATATTTAAAAAAATATAAATTCTTCTTACGAATACATGAACAAGTGAGGTGGAAATAAAAGAGAATGAGTAAACAACGTAAGAATAGGAATTTCAAAACTAAATTTAACATTTTTGACAACTCCAAATTTAACATTTAGGAATAATCTTTAACCTTATTTGATCAACAAATTGTCAGATACTAATGAATACAATATATCATTAAAGTTCATACATCCAATACTGGAAATTTATCTATACATATTGTGTGTTAATTATTAATTTCATGCAACCATTGAATAAGTAAATGTGAGAGTTTTTCAATGATATAAATAATTATAAATTGAATACTTTTCCTGACCCCATTGATTACCATATATCATTAAAGTTGATACATCAAATACAGGAAATTTCTCTATGCATATTGTGATTTAAACCACAATACTAAAGAAAATAATAGGATCCCCTTAAGGGACTAGAATTCCTACCTTTAAAGTCTCTACGAGTTCCCTAATGCCATGGACACCATTCCTATTGTCCCTACAAAGGAAGAAGTTTTTTCTTTAGATGACATAGATTTCGGGGTTAAGCGGCTTGGAAATGGGAAAACTAAGGACTTGAAGGCTACCAAGATGAAATTTTTAAAATCAGAGGGCCAATCCTTATCCCTCACATACACAAGATCTTCAATTTAGGAGTCAAACATGGCTTCCCTAAACCTTGGATGCAAAGTCTCATTGTTCCTATTTTTAATAATGGATATAGAAACATTCCCTCTAACTATAGTACCATTATGATTAGCTTGATTTTAGCTAAGCTTTATGGAATTATTTTGGAAAAGAAGATTAGTCTTTGGCTAGAAATTCACGGTAAAAGAGCTAAAGGCCATGCCGGGTTTAGGAGATATCATTCAACTGTGAAACATCTTGTTACCTTTAGGATCATTGCAGAGGAGTTTTGTAATACTAAAACCAATCTTTTTTGTTGTTTTGTTGGCTTTAGAAAAGATTTTGACATGGTTCCTAGGAAAAACCTTTGGGATAGTTTGGAAGAGATAAAAGTGCCCCTTGAGTTGAGGGATGTTGCAATAAGGATGTATGAGAACGTTATTTCTAAGTTTGAAAACACTGAGGATTGGTCAAAAGAGATTAACTGCAATATTAGAGTCAAACAAGGTTGTCCCTTGTCCCCTACCCTTTTCGGCATATACATTGACAAGTTAGAAGATTGCTTGGAAAAAACAGGTTGTGTTGGCCCTACTCTCACTGGTATAGTCAAGGAGTCACGGTGATCTTAAAAACCAACTAAGAATCCTCAAGGATTTTTGCTCCAATATGGGTATGAATGTTAATACTAATAAGAATAAGGTCATGATTATTAAATCCAATAAGATCCCTTATTATACCTTCATATATGAAAACAACAACTTGGAGGAAGTGACTTCATACAAATATCTTGGAATTGATATTCACCACAAGCTCAAATGGAATTATAGCATTGAGAAAAGGATTATTGGGGGATGTAAATGCTATTATGGGCTTGAAAACAATTGTAAATCAACTGATCTTTGGAGTTGGGATAAGAAGAAACTCCTCTTTGAGACCCTTGTTACACCTGTTATTCTTTATGGATGTGAAGTCTGGGTATGTAGTATCTCTTGTGAATCCTGGAGAAAGATAGAGTATCCAATACTTGGGATACATAGTTGATGAGAATGGTGTACACGTTGATCCAACTAAGATCCAAGTCATTAGTGACTGGCTGGCCTCGACCACACTAACCGAGCTTCAGATCTTTTTGGGACTAGCCAACTTCTACCAAAGGTTCATGTTGGGATTGTCCCATATTACATGGTCCCTCAGCGAGGTGACCAAGGGCGGCGGTAGGGCCAAGTTCGTGTGGTGGAAGGAGCAACAATGAGCATTTGATGATCTAAAGAATCACTTGTGCTCATCTCCAGTACTCTCCTTTCCCGATCTGCAACAACTATTCGAGATTGAGACTGATGCATATGACTATGTTGTGGGTGCAATTATCACTCAACATGGGAATCCAATGGCATACCATAGTGAGACACTCTCTGATACTATCCAGAAATACCCCACCTATGACAAGGAAATGTATTCCATTGTACAAGCCTGTCGTCAATGTAAACATTACATTACATTGATCACAAGCCTTTGCAGTTCATACAGACATAAGGAAAATTGCAAAACGATCGCCATCAGAAGTGTTCCACCTACCTACAACAATTCCATCTCAACATAAAGTATAAGACATGTATTTCCAATCGTGTCACTGACTGCCTCAGTCGACCTACTGTGGCTACACTCACCACTATGCTCCATTCCTATGGACATGAAGCATCTGAGTGGCCCGAAATTCATCGGCAAGATCCAAACTTTGCCATCACCTATCAGCTCTTGGTTACAGGTGAAACTGTCACTAATTTTTACATTCAGGACAAAATCTTATGCCACTTGGGCCATCTATGTGTTCCTAAAAGAGAGCATGCAAAGCTGATTTGGGAAGCCCACTATAGTTGGGTGGTAGGAAATTTTGGCATGGAGACAACTGTGGTCATTCTTCAGAAAAAAATGTATTGGCCAACACTTCGATAGGATGTCAAAAAGTATATCAGATATTGCATTGCATGTTCCATTGCCAAGCCAACCATCAAGAAGAAAGTCTTATACACCCCTCTTCCTATTCCCAAGAATCATTGGGAATCCATCTCAATGGATTACATGTCTGGCTTGTCATCCACCAAGCAAGAAAATGACTATGTGTTTGTGGTCGTTGATCGGTTTTTGAAGATGGCCATCCTCACAACTTGTAATAAGAATTTCATAGTGACAGATACTGCTAAGCCCTTCTTTGAATGAGCATGGGTCAACTTTGGGATACCACAAAACATCATCTCCGACCGAGATAGTAGGTTTCTCAACACTTTTTGGTCTAGTCTCTAGTCTCTATTTGACACCAAGATCACAAAATCACTTCTTTCCACCCTCAAACCGATGGCCAAACATAGGTCGTCAATTGAATGATTTTTCACATCCTACGCATGTACAATTCTAAGCATCAATGTACATGGGACAAGAGTCTCCGATATGTCCAACACAGTTACAACAGGGATCTCCATAGTTCCACTGACCATAGCCCATTTTAGGTGGGTCTAGAATTCCAACCCTTGGGACCCATTGATGTTTCACTTCCTCTTACCACTGCACAGACAGACTCTTCCCCTAATCAGTATGCGATTGAAAAATCCACCAGATTCATTGAGCGGATTCAACACATCCACCAATAGGTCCAGGAGATTTTGAAGAAATCCATTGATAAGTACAAGCAGTGCCATGATCATCATAGCGTACCACACCAGTTTCAGGTTGGTGACAATTTTTGGTTACATTTGCAAAAGGAGCATCTCACCGGGCCCCATTGAAATCTTTGCCCACTTCGTTATGGGCCTTACACTATTACCAAGGCTGAGGGTGGCAATGATTTTGAGCTCAACACTCCACTCTTCCTTGGTCTGCATCCAGTATTCAATGTGGACCTCCTTCATCCATATTTTCCCCCATTATTGAACAACTCCGAGATCACAGAAAAATTGACACCAACAGAGCTCAACCCTGATTGCATGGAACAAGCATCCACTAATCAGATAGTGGACATACAGGTCAAGGGAACTCACTAGAATCAGATCCATATTTATCAGGTTGTCAAGGCAGGGCAACGCCTACACCAAGGCAAGTGGCTGACCCATGGCCAAATCCAACAGAAGTTTCCTCACATGATGGGGGAACTCAATGAAATGGATACCATTGCTTCCTAAGGGGGGAGGATTGATCCAGGTGGATATTGGTGGCCACCCACCTATTCCAATTGGATCCTCATGATCATTTTTTGTTCAAAACATTCTTTTGTACTGCTTTGTAATTGTGGGTTCTACAATTATGGGGTTGTTTGAAGCCCCACACATCCTCCAGGTGGATACGAGTGGCCTCTCACCTAATCCAAATATCTTATTTTGTATGTTTTCATGTTATCACATCTTGTTGTACTTCCAGGGACGTTTTGGGTCCTGTTAGCACTCTAAAAATTTGTTCAACTGATAAAAATTTGACAGAGGTAATTATTTCAACCAACTTTGAGATCCAAAACTAACCTTTCGGACCCGGAGAGGGCTCTCTCGGGAGACTGTGTCTCAGTACAAAATACGAATTTGAGCTCTCGGGTAGATTTAAAACCTCGGGAATAATATTTTCTGGTTATATTGGCACAAGAGAGTAAGACCTTAGGCTATGGAGTCGGTTTGAGAAAACGATAGGAATAAATGAATCAGTGACTGAACTTGAGAGGATAAAGGCTAAGTGAGCAACAATCTTCAGTTTTAAAATCATAATGTGTGGCGGGAGAAAACACATGAAGAAACTTGGAGCATCGCTGAGGATGAATTCAGAGTTAACTTGGAGGAAAAAGTTTTGTCTAAATGGCACGAATCCCAGGGCACCGCGCAGTGAATCCTAGGTTTGAAACACATTCCTATTTAGACATAAAAAGATATGAATAAAGAATACAAGAAGTGGGTATGCAAAGAGAAGAAACAATACATCCAACTACTACAATTATAATCTTTTTATCAAATCTTCAGGACTTTTGCATTAAATTTCGATCGAGCTCAAACTACATTCAATAGACATTGTCTACACTAGTTTTCCAACCAACTAGGCTTACATTGAAAAGATCAAATATATATGCGAGGGAGTTGTTTGATCTACCCTACTCTTCTAACTAATATTTCTAAAAACTATGAAACTGTTTGTTTTGCATTAAAAGACTCTTCGCATGACGCTTTTTCAAAAGTAGACAACAAAAACATTTGGCTACATCATGACTGCTTGTATTCTGCCATGGGGATTTTGGTTATTGACCAGGTCTCACCATGAAAGAGTGACGTGTCAATGATTTCCTTTGATCAACTATCTGAACGAAAAAGTGCTTCTCAGGGTCCTGCTATCTATTGTAACGACTTTGATTTATGTCGCGCGCTCATTTGTTGGAGAGTGCGCGGTAAGGGGAAGATGACTGTCATGGCCATTACCAAATGAAAAAACATTTTAGGGTGATGCTGCCTTCAAAACTGTCAATATTTTCTCTCTGTTTGAGGATACGAGAACAAAATCAATTAATCTTGTTTCTTTTGTCCGTTGGCGAGAGCTGTGAGAGATTTCTCCTTGGCCGCTTCACATTATCTAGAATTCTTTGCATACCTTTCTTCTGACAGACTTTTCTCTTCGCACAGATGTACGGTTGTATCATGTGACTCCCTGAATTATATTTTGAGCCATGTCACATTCCCTTTGTGGCCTTTTTCTACTGACACTTAAATGGTCTTTATCGCTAGTTATTGTCTCAACTCCCTATTTTCTTGGTAAAGTTCGATGATAGATAGATTCGCCTGCTTCAGCTGTTGAGATGGATCTTGATCATTTGTATCTGTAAAATCCATCCTCCTCATTCTTCTCCCACTTTCTCGGCTTGTACCTTCAACAGGTTCCAGTCAAACAACGTGCATAAGTAATTTTTCAGCAATCGATCTTGCACGTAGCTCATCTGGTATTCAGGTTTCCCCATCTTCCTTATTCTTATTTGGCCCTCCCCTTCTCTGAGGTATCTACCATTGGGGAGATAGGGCTTCTAATATCCTTCCTTCTTGCGTAGGTCCTTCCACTCCAGGTTCCGTGCGGTGTGATATCATCATTTCCACAGGTAAAGAGTGAACTCCTTTTGTATCCTTAGGGATGCCTGTTGTGAGTGAGAACGAATCCCAGTTGCTTTGGGGATCAGGCTTTTTGATTCTTCCACTTCACACACCCTTTCTTATTTTTTGGGAGGTCTCCATGGTGCGACCACTATTTATCTTGCACGCGGTGGATCTTGCGAATGCCCAAGGCAGAGAATTCGATCAACCTGGGCTTGCGAGAAACTTTACAAACAGAGCATGAACCTGATTTTGCAAATAAAATGGGTGCATAGCATCTGAAATTTATAACAGATTGGGCAGGAGGAATCGTGCCAAGGAACATTGAATTCATGGCGATTGGATGTTTCGAATCGAGCTGCATATTTTCCATAGCACATCCTCACGTGTAAAATATAGGCGATAAGGGTTGCAGGGCATACATGATACGAACGCTGTGATTTTCATTCTCCTGACCTTCATAATGAGCTGATAATGGTTACTGCACTCGCTAACATGAATTATATTAACTACTCAACTCGACCTGGGGCACATAGAGACTCCCTTTTTAATATGACCCAACTCTCTAGGAACAACATACCCGTACTATTTACACATGTTTCGACTCTAATATCCCTTCCTGTTTTCAAGGGCCAACTAGACACTTTCTGACTTCGACCCTTCTGTTGTTAAGTACTCGACCTCACGTACTTTGACACACAAGCCATGAATCGACTAAAATGATCCTAACTAAAGGAAAAATGGTGGCGTTAACAACTGGCTCCAATGGGGATGCTATCTTCCCTGCGAGGTAGAAAAGAACAGTAGACTAGGTTCCTAACCATTGGGACTCATTTACATTTCAAACATATGACATATGAAGAACAAGACGTAACCTAACCTATCGATGCAGCTCCTAAATAGACTCAACATAAACTCAAGGCCTTCACCTCGGGCTTAAATTTTTTGTTGTCCTATTGACTCAACACAAAACAAAACAACTATTTACAATGGTATGTGACTTAAATGGATTTACTTCACTAGATAGTGTTTGAGGAACCTGTCATTTATAGGCCCCCAATGAACAGACTCTCTAGTTAATTCTTCTAGAAAATAAGCATTATTTCCATGATATGCGTTGATTTTGAAAGGACTTGTCCAAATATTGTCGAACTTTTTGTGCTTTCCTTTATCTTCATTTCTCACGTCCCATTTCAACACCATATCTCCCAACTAAAACTCCTCTTGATTAGAATGATTTTCAAAGGCTTTCAAAATCCTCTCCTAGTGGAGCTATGATCAATTGTACACCTGTTCCCTCATCTGTTGTGTGTGAATTAACTGATTTATTCTCCTCTGCGTGTCATCTGGCTCAACCTCCTGCTCTTGCAACAACTTTATGATGGGAAACCCCAGTGAGGTAGGGAAAATAACATCTATTCTATATACAATCTGGAAAGGCGACGTTGAGATAGAATTCTTGGTGGTAACCTTTTCTTCCCACAATGCCTAAATAATCTTTTTATGACAGGCCCTCTTGTTGTCTTGCAGGAGCCTTTTGATGATCCCGGTCAAGATTTTGTTCGAAGATTCATCCAACCCATTTCCTTGTGGGTAATATGTTGTAGAGTGCCCCAGGTTTATATTGTAATCCCGTCAGCACTTCTCCATCTTTTTGGATTTGAATGCGGCTGCACTGTCTATTATGATCTTAATAGGGAACCCGAATCTCGACAAGATGTTTGTCTCCAGAAATTGGATGATGACTATGTCGGTAGCCTGCTTTGTGGGGATCACTTCTATCCATTTAGTGAAGTAGTCTGTGGCTGTGAGTATCCATTTGTGTTGCACTGAGGATGGAAGATTTATTTTCCCTATGAAATCCAAACCCCACTGCATGAAAGGTGCTTCAATTGAGATCAACTTTAGTGGTAGGGACTGCATCTTCCTTCTCCTGTAAAAAATATGAAACTCGTGGCAGTTGGAGATTTTTTTGTATATTTCCATGAAGATTGTAGGCCAATAGTAACCCACTCTCACTATTTTGTGTGTGGTGGTTTTCCAGTAGTGGTGCCCTCCTCAATCGCCTTGGTGAAATTCTTCTATAGCTCGTTTCACATAATCTTCCATCAAACAACTCAACAATATTCCCCCAAGATCTTTCTAGTAGAGTGAGTTATCCAAGACGTAGAACCTAACCACTTTGAGATTTAAGAATCTATCCTTGGTCTTAATTAAACTCGGAGCAACCTATATATTCCTCAACACATAGATGATGTCTGTATACCACGGTGAATCGACAAACTTCTGAGATACCTGTGTAGTCATTTCTACCTGAGGGCCCTCTAATAGATCAACAATGAAGTTGATCCCCACAACGTTGTAGTCTGGCTACACCATCAGCTTCACCAGATCTTGACCCTTAATTAGTTTCATAGGCTTGATCTCAATATAGTATTCCAGCATGGCTGTTATCCACTTTCCTCTTCTCCCTTCAGGGTCAGGTTGAGTTAGGATAGCTTTTACTGAGTTGTTGGGCACATAAGCAATGACGTGGGAGTGAAATATGTACATCTTGAACTCCTTTAGGGATTTCACTAAGGCATATGATTTTTTTTCCATAATTTCATACCTTAGTGGATCATCCCTCAACGTCCTGCTGAAATAGGCTATAGGCTTCTCAAATTTCTGCTCGTTTTTCTGCAACAGTACGTCGACAATCATATGCTCCGAGGCAAATGAAAAAAGGATGATATATTTCACGAATTATAGATTGGATAGCATGGGAGCTCTAGTCAGTGCCACCTTGATATATTCAAATGATTCCCTAGCTTCCAGATTCCACTTGATCTCATTCCCCTTCTTGAGCATACAGGTTATGTGCTTTATAATTTCTGCCAGGTTCGGGATGAATCTTCTCAAGAAGTTTACCTTTCCTAGGAAGGATTGCACTTCCTTCTTACTGCCTGGAGTGTCGATTTTTAGGATTCTGTCAACCCTGTTGGGGTCTATCTTTTTTCCCTCTTTCGAGATAATTTTCCCCAACAACTTCCCTTCTTCCATCCCGAAATGTGATTTCTTTGGATTCAATGATATGTTGAATTTCCCGCACTCCTGGAAAACCCTTTTCAGATTCCCAAGGTGTTTTTCATAGGAGTCAGGGTATACTGCGATGTCATCAAAATATATCACAATAAACTTGTCCTTTTTGTCAGCAAATGCTATGTCCATTTCCCTTTGGAAGGTGGCTCCAACATTCATTAGGCCGAAAGGCCTCTTTGCATACATGAACATCCCCCATGGCATCGTGAAGGCCATCTTTTCCCTATCGTCTGGGTGTACCATGATTTGGTTATAACCAAAAAATCCATATAGCATGGACATATTCTAAGACCCCACCACCTTTTGCAGGATATAGTCCATTTTAGGAAGAGGGTAGTGATCCTTTAGGGACACTTTGTTTAAATTTTAGAAGTCCACACACTGTCTTATTTCGCCATTTTTATTTCTTACATTTACCAAATTGGCGACCCATTTCTAAAATCTTAAAGAAATGATAATCTTAGCTTCGAAGAGTTTCTTTACCTCTTTTCTGATCAACGATAGTAGCAGGGGATTTATTTGTCTCATCTTCTGTTTGAAAGGCTTCTAGTCTTCTTTGAGAGGGATAACATGCTAGATTACTTTAGTTTCATACACCTTCAAATCAACATAGATCCACATGAAAACATCGTGGAAATCCTTCATGAGATTGACGTAGTCTTGCTTGACCTATGGGCTGAGCGTTTTCGATAATTTGATTATTTTCGGGTTCTCCTCAGTCGTGATGTTGCAGTCTTCAATGCCCTCTTCATTTGTAGTGATATTGGGATTTCTAGCCACGTCATTTTCATCAAACAATTTTTCTAGCGGCACTAACCCCTTCAGGATGATGTTATTTTTCATTTGTACTATGTCCCTTCCTGCTATCTAGTTCTAGAAAGGGTCTTCATTACTACGTGCATTCGCCCTCCCATCTTTGTCACAGCAACATTCATCGTCAATGTTTGAATTAGAGAACTCTATTACACATCAAAATTACTCATTTCAATAGTGTCGCAAGTGTCATCACTACAAATGTTGTAAGTGTCACATCTTGTCTGCAAGTGTCGCATCTTGACCACAAGTGTCACAAGTGTCACAAACATCACACTGTCATATTTCCTATGTCGTGCCTCTAATGACATCACAAAGACACTTAAGACACCTCAAAGACTAGTTTTAAAGAAGAGAAATCACTTGATAGGGAGTACACACCTTTTACCACTAAAAGAGACACTCAAAAATGGATTTTGGAGAGGAGCGCTCCCCTACCCACTATCAGGGAGTGCTAGCACTCCCTGGGCCTCTTTGGGGGATCATTTGAGTGCTCTGTGCACCCTTTTGGGGGAGCGCTACCCTTTTTGAGATAATTTTTGGTTTGTTGGAGGAAATCAGGGGACAATCCCCTCAATATCTGAAGGTAGTTGGGTTTGAATCTTGGGTCAAGGCATGATCTTAGGGAAGATCCTCAACTGAAGCAAAGGAATCCTCAACTTATCCCAAAGATTTATCAAGTGGTTGGGCCTCTCCAACGTTATATAAGGAGGCCTCCTCATGGTGAAAGGGGAGTAGAGACTAGAGATTGATACCAAACTTATGATCCTATAAGTGGTATGAACATAAGAGATTGGAGATGTGCCACTTAAGATATCATAAGTGAGATGTTATCAAATAAATCAATGTAGATTACTTGAGCAAAGGGGTTGGACAAGGAGAACTGGAAGAAGTTGTTGCACCTTCATTAAAGGATTGTAAATACTTTTACTTGTTCTTATCAATATATCAATGCTTGTTCTATTTATTTCAAACTTATGTTTGTTCCACATGAGTTTGTCTTCAGTAGATAGATCTATATTTGAGCTAATCTTAGTAGAATAGGAAGTCCATTGTATCTTTGTTTGTTCTACAAGACCTATCGAAAAGCTCAGGATTTGAGCTCGACCTGGATTTTGCAAGGACAAACGTCGTTAATAAGGTACATATCTTTCTTATTCTCCTTCGTATGTTAGCTTGATTAGATATAAAAGGATGTGAGTGTCCATGTTAATCACTTTTTTGTCTTGGCCTTAGGAGTCTAGAGACCAAGAGGGAATCCGCGTGTCCACAGGAGGATTCATTTGTAATAGAAATAGGCAACTCCACTGGGGAGGAGCTTTGATTTTTGCTTCCATTCCCAGATCTTGTTTTGGTCCTTTGCCCACTCACTTGACCTTCTCCATACTGTATTTTTTATTCTTAGATATGATTGATTTCCTCTTTCTTTCATCTTCTTCACCCTGATTGACTGAGTCTGTTTGGAAATTTGATTTTTTGGGCATTTTTCTGAACTTTTGAAGCAGAGCACTCCCCTTCCCTTGTTATCAAAGCGCCAACACTCCCTGGTGGTCTTACACAGAGTGTTGGAATGCTCTGGTGCCCCTTACACCAGAGAGTTATCCCCTTTTCTGTGAAACTCCCTCTAGGTTTTCAATTTCTGAGTTCAGTTTTTGCATTTTGCACTTGCTCAAAGTCTCATACTCTCACTACATCTTGGTATTGGCCTTCAAAACCCTGTTTTCTAAGAATTGATACTCTTTTGTTTAGAAATTTGACATTTTCTTTCCTTTCCTTGAAGTCACTCTTTGTCTTTGTTGATCTAGAGTTAACTTGTTTCTTTCTTCTCATTTATCTAACTGAGTGGAAGATTTTGTGAGGAAACCCAAAGGTCTGTGAACCTTTCCATTTGATCTTTGAGGTTAGATTTGCAACATTTCTCTTTTGTTTGAGGTTTTTGGTTCTTGTTTGTAAATTTGGTTATCTTTGTCTTTCTTGTTTATTCATGATGAGAGTGTATTTTTGTTTTGTGTGAGGTTTGCTTCTGATTGTTTAACCTTGAAGTCTGATTGACATTAGAAGTCTTAAATCTGATTATCATTCACATATAAGCAAAAGGACATATTTTAGTGATTGGTTTGGATATTAGAAGGAATTTTTGAATTTTTTTAGCATTGCATCTCAGTGTTTGATAATGAAACAAACTTTCTCTCTTTCCCTTAAATAAACATTCATCGAAAAACAAGACTGCTTATCATCTTCTTGTGCATTTTTTGGGAATTGAGTCATCATACCATTAGTTTCATTGTCATACACCCTTTGAGTAAAGAACAACTGTAAAATTATCGCTAATTAAAATTTATCTAGAACATTTTTTGTGTTTAGAATCTTCCACCAACATTAGACTAGGACTAGTACTTTGGATTAGGTTGTGATTACAACTCTCCAAAGTTTAAAAAAAAAAACATTAGCATCCTTAGATAGGGAGAGTCAAATTCAATTGTCTTATAGGCTTTCTGGGATCCCCCTCTCACACATGGGTTACACAGAAGGTCGCATTCGGGTGAATTATAGAGATTATCCATCCGTGGTTCAACTGTTTGTAGTGGTCGGATCGTATATTGGGGGTCCCTTGAGGGTATACCCACGATTATGTGTGGGAGCCTCTCGAGTTTATTTCAGACTTTTTATCCTTCCCATACGTTCGGATTAGACTATTGACTGTACCCACCCAGGGGTTGATTGAAAGTTGGTGTCCTTAGTTGCCATAATCTTTAGGTACTTACACAAGGTGATGGTGAAGGGAAGTCTCACTGTACCTGGGACAGGCATGGGTCAAACTCACTCGGGCTCCTTGGAGGGTAAATCCACAATTACTGTGTGGAAGCTTGCACCAAGGTGAAATTCTGTTAAGTAGGTCGCCATTGTAATTGTTCCACCATATCCTAGCCCCTTCTTGACTTGATCACACGATGTTGTATTTCATCACTAACTAGTACAATCATCGAGAGAAGGTTTTGTTTGCTTGGTGTTGATTCCTATATTTTTAGTGTATTCTGTTTTTTTTCGTTAGTTGGCCTTAGATTTTCAGCGTGTACTGTTATTCTCCAAAATTGAGCCTGTAGACAATAAAGGTCTTCACCGATCGTGTAGGATGCAAGGGATACCTCCAGAAGGCTACCAACCCTTACCTCCTAACCCTCTAGAAGACAACTACCATGGAGAGGTAGAAAATCAATCTGACACTGGGAGTGTTGTTGCTTGTCTGTTAGACAATTCAGAAGGCGTTTTGGTTACAGTCAAGAATCCCACTCCTTGCACTACATCTATGCCGACAACCCCTCTCGAACCACTTTTTCTTCGTTTAGACTCCCTTGGGAATGTCATAGACGAGGAGGTCCCATAGTTACCTACAAGATATTTTACTGAAACATATATGGGATCCATAGAACCAATATTTGGTGATGCGCATAGGACTCCTATTCATCCTACCACTACAGTAGATACAAATCCCAAACCTGCTCGTTTTGTATGGAGGACTTCATCATGACACGATCTCTATAAGCATTTTGACTCCATTCGACAACCCTTTAATCCTCATGACCCTCTTGTTGAAACTGGGCCATCCGGTCAAACTATGAATCACTCCATCGATCAGGTCATTAACCCTAATGTTATGTTAGTACAATTCTATCCTACTATTTAACTCATCACCTCTACTCATTCCCAAGGCACTTCGATCCCTACCCCCACATTTACAAACTTTCACTCTACAGCTCCACATGTTCCGCACGATCTTGCTGGGACATATTTACACTAGAGAATGCAGACCCTTGTCATCCAAATACAACCGACTAGAGGGAAACCACCATTTAGCAGACCTATCCCTCCCGGAAGACCACCATCCTATGGCGGGCCTACCCCTCCTAGGGGACAAACCCCTTTTCATGTTCTTCCCGGAGGGCAACTTCCCTTTTCCATTCATACCCCAGTCATTAATCCACCACTGGTAGGGGGGAACCCTTCGTTTGTTGGAAGCCCTTCACAATCCTGGGGAGTATCTTCGGGAGGCACATTTACCCAACCCCACATTAGGGGGCACTCATATCATAACCCAAAAGGAGGATTATCAAATCTTGTTCCTTTCAAACCATCTTATGGACAACCTTATTAGGGCAGCATCCCAAACACCACCTGGAGTCCTCAAGGACAACAACCTTATCCTCCCCATGGGCCTAATGTGTATCCACCTCCAAGATCTACTCCTTACCCTCCTCAAGGGCACAATGTTTATCCTCCTTATGGGCAAGCAAATCACCCAGCTTATAATTCTCAGAACCCACCGGGTTATGCAAATGTTTCTCAACCATCATCAAATCTTGTTTATCCTGGTCAGCAACAACCATATGTAGGAGAACCTACTGGTTATAATTATCCACCTAACCCAGTTTATGGTCCTACTGGTGTTCCTATGCCACACCAGTATCATCCGAAAATTAACCGACAACTACCTTTCCTTGCGACTCTGGATCTCCCAGACTTGTCCCGATTAACCAATGATCCTATATTTCATTCACCGGTTTGGCCAGTTATTCCAGCTAAACTTCCTTTTGATATTCCAAAATTTGACGAAAAATCTAGAGAAGATCCAAATAACAATGTGATGACTTTCCATTTGTGTTGTTCATCAAACTCCCTCATGGATGATTCTATACATTTGCGTCTTTTCCAGCGAACACTTGCGGGCTCTGCAACAAAGTGGTATATTGAACTACCACGTGCTTCTTTTCATGATTTCAACTCCCTTGCCATGTCTTTCCTGAGGCACTTTCAACTACCTATTTGCTATGAGATGGGTACTGAACTCTTGACCTCCCTTCATCAAACTGACTCCGTGCATATCTCTAACCATATTCATGAGTGGAGACGACGACGAAGGACGATCAAAGAAATTATTCTTGACATATTATTGGTAGAGTGGTTTACTAAATCACTTTTACCCCCGATAGCTCGTGATGTCGCTATGGGTGGTGCAGTCACCAAGGAAGAAACTATTGCTCGAGCTCAGTACTTAGATTTGGTTTATTCACAATATGGTACTTTCTATGAGTTGCTTCCGAATGTTGCTCGAGCTAATACCGATCTATCCAAGACATCATCTTCATCTCATGCCGACGGTGTTATCGGTTCTGTCAAAACTCAATCTACTTCCCATTCGATCACACTCTCCTCTACCTCCCCCCAAAATCATATCTCTGAGATGAATGCAATTCAATATTCCCCTTCACAACAATCCATAGGTAAGAATAAGGAAAAAAATAAATCAAAAAATACTAATAACAATGAACAACAAAAAATCAAGCTCAAACACATGCTATTGAAAAGTAACCACAACGGAAACTGAAATTCCCATGTATCATTTGTGGTGAAGATCACTACACTCAAGACTGTCCACATCATGATGAAGTGGCCAAAATTTTCTAGAGAACTTCACAACCCGTTGTTCTTACTCATCCTTTTCCACAACAACAATCCATGGTTGCTCAAACCCCCTTCTCCTGGGGGCAATTCTAGCCATCTTCATGATGAGGCCTTGAAAAGTGCCCATATTTATATGTTTAATGGGATTAATTTGACCACTCACTCTAAGGCATATGACACACCAGTTAAGGTATCTAAAGGTTTGAATGCCCATTTAAGGGAAAGAGATAAAGTTCGTTTCATTATCAAACACTGAGATACAACATCCTCATACAATTGTTTCTCAATCAAATCCAATGTAATGCTAAAAAAATTCAGAAATTCCTTCTTATATCCAAACCAATCACTAAAATATGTCCTTTTGCGTATATGTGAATGATAATCAGATGTAAGACTTCTAATGTCAATCAAACTTCAGGATTAAACAATCATAAGCAAACCTCACACAAAACAAAAATACACTCTCGTCGTGAATAAACAAGAAAGACAAAGATAACCAAATTTTCAAACAAGAACCAAAAACCTCAAACAAAAGAGAAATGATGGAAAATTGACCTCAAAGATCAAATGGAAAGGTTCATAGACCTTTGGTTTTCCTCACAAAAGATTCCACTCAGTTATATAAATGAGAAGAAGGCAACACGTTAACTCTAGATCAACAAATACAAAGAGTGACTTCAAGGCAAGGAAAGAAAATGTCAAATTTCTAAAAAAAAGAGGATCAATTCTTAGAAAACAGGGTGTTGAAGGTCAATACTAAGATGTACTAAGAGTATGAGACTCTGAGCAAGTGAAAAAGGAAAAAATTGAACTCATAAATTAAAAACCTAGAGGATTTTTCACAAAAAAGGGGATAACGCTCTGGTATAAGGGGCACCAGAGCATTCCAACGCTCTGTGTAATACCACCAGGGAGTGTTGGTGCTCTGATAATAAGGGTAGGGGAGCACTCTGCTTCAAAAGTTCATAAAAATGCCCAGAAACTCAAATTTACAAACAAACTCAGTTAATCAGGGTGAATAAGATGAAATAAAGAGGAAATCAATCATATCTAAGAATAAAAAAGACAGTATGGAGAAGTTCAAGTGAGTGGGAAAAGGACCAAAACAAGATCTGGGAATGGAAACAAAAATTAGATCTCCTCCCCAGTGGAGTCGCCAATTTCTGTTACAGGTGAATCCTCATGCGGACAAGCATATTCCCTCTTGGTCTCTAGACTCCTAAGGCCAAGACAGAAAACTACTTAACATGTACATTGACATCCTTTTATATCTAATCAAGCTAACATACGAAGGATAATGAGAAATATATGTACCTTATTAACGACGTTTGTCCTTGCAAAATCTAGGCTGAGCTCCAATCCAGATATTTTCGATAGGTCTTGTAGAACAAACAAAGATACAATGGACTTCCTATTCTACTGAGATTAGCTCCAATATAGATCTATCTACTAAAGACAAACTCATGTGGAACAAACATAAGTTTGAAATAAACAGGCCAAGCCTTGATATATTGATAAGAACAAGTAAAAGTACTTACAATCCTTTGATGAAGGTGCAACAACTTCTTCCAGTTCTCCTTGTCCAACCCCTTTACTCAAGTAATCTACACTGATTTCTTTGATAACATCTCACTTATGAGATTATAAGTGTCACATCTCCAATCTCTTATGTTCATACCACTTATAGGATCATAAGTTTGGTATCAATATCTAGTCTCTACTCCCCTTTCACCATGAGGAGGCCTCCTTAATTAACCTTGGAGAGGCCCAACCACTTGAGATATCTTTAGAATAAGTTTAGGATTCCTCTCCTTCAGTTGAGGATCTTCCCTAAGATCATTCCTTGACCCAAGATTTGAACCCAACTACCTTTAGATATTGAGGGGATTGTCCCCTGATTTCCTCCAACAAACTAAAATTTTTATCATAAAGGGTAGCGCTCCCCCAAAAGGGTGCACAGAGTGCTCAAACACTCCCCCAAAGAGGCCCAGGGAG
This sequence comes from Picea sitchensis, assembly GCA_010110895.2. Classification (NCBI taxonomy): domain Eukaryota; kingdom Viridiplantae; phylum Streptophyta; class Pinopsida; order Pinales; family Pinaceae; genus Picea; species Picea sitchensis. Next base: position 115,090 of record SNQJ01S0014128.1, read on the forward strand.
CACTAGCACTCCTTGACAGTGGGTATGGGAGAGCTCCTTTCTAAAATCTATTTTTGAGTGGTTCTTTCAGTGGAAAAAGGTTTGTACTCCCTGTCAAGTGATTTCTCTTCTTCAAAACTAGTCTTTGAGGTGTCTTAAGTGTCTTTGTGATGTCATTAGAGGCACGACATAGGAAATATGGCAGTGTGATGTTTGTGACACTTGTGGTCAATATGTGACACTTGCATACAAGCTACGACACTTACAACATTTGTAGTGATGACACTTGCGACACTATTGAAATGAGTAATTTTGATGTGTAACAAACTCATCGCTCATTTGGAGAAACCTCTCCACTTGTTTTTATCCTTCAAACACCTGCCAATATTTGATATTATCAGGCACTGTCAGCCTATGCTTGACTTCAATTTCATATTTTTTGTTGGGGAAGATGGGGATTTTGAAAACCGAGGTCGAGGTGGCCAATGCATCAGCGATCTTATTTTTCCCCCTCGGGACAACCGCCAAATTATACTCCGAGAACTCCTCGAGGAGGTCCAACACCAGGTTTCTGTATGCTCTCAGCCTGGGGTGTTTTTCCTGATCTTTGCCTTTCACCTAGTTTATAATCAGCTTGGAGTCTCTGTGTACTGCTATCTTCTCCACTCCTAATTCCTTTAAAACCTTTAGGCCCAAATTCAACGCCTTATACTCGGCCATGTTGTTTTTACAGTAAAAAATGAGTCTGTACGAGCAAAGATTTGAGCCCACTTTGGGGGGGTTTATCCATACGCCAGCCCCAACCCCTTTTTTGTTGACCGTGCTGTCGAAACTCATGTTCCATGCGCAGTTTCTCAGATCGGCACACTCGATTGCTTTTCATGTGGCTTGATCATCAATGGTCATAATGGTTGTCATTTCATCCTCTTCAAAATGGAGGTCATTGTAGAATATGGAGGAACCTACCTCAGTGTCGACTGAATAGATGGGATGGTTATTTGGCTACATCTTACTACTTACCATATATTTTAGCAGCACTTCTCTATATAACCATCTATCCTGGCTAAAAATAGGAATGGTGGCATATGACATGTCCATTTGCAAAGTCCCCTTTAACTTCATAGCCCACGACTTGGATAGAAACATGCCAAACTTCAGGGGTATGTGTGCCATGACCATGTCCATAACCATGGTCTTTAAAGAAATTTGGGCCAATGACACAACAAAGTCCTTGATGAGACCCAAGCACTTGACTTTCCTCAAATCAAAAGAAAAAAGGTCCTTATAGGGCCTGGTGATGTCCAAACCCAACTCGTCCATCATTACCTTTGGCATGAGGTTATGCGACACGCCGGAATCCAGCATGGTGTTATGCAGGGTCATGTCATGGAATTTCAGACTGACATAGAATGGGGGGACATCCTCAGTATCGCTTGTCTCCTCAATGCGTGGACCAAAAAGAATAGCAGGGTAATCATCTTGGATGTTCAAAGTATCGGGGCTCCCTCCCATTTTTATCATTTTAATAATCTTCTCCCGATACTCACCCTTTTTGATAAGCTCATTGAATGAGACAAAGATATTGATTTTATCCATTTCATGCTCAAAGTTAAAGGGGGAACATACTTTCTCTACCTCCTTTCCACATGCTTCCCTGCCAGTTTCCAGCTCTTTCCTCGGGGCCTCCTCCTTTGACTTCACCTTTTCAACTGTATCCTTGGTTGGGTTGTCCGGCTTCAGTCGACTTGTGGAAGGGGTGTCCACTGGAGGTTTCCTTATGGGATTTGTCTATTGAGGCTCGGTAGATGCTTCCTTTCTCCTGAGTTTATATTTCTTCTGAAACTGCATGATGGCATTCTGATAACCATTTATGAACTCTTATGTTTCCCAGGACAACACATCATCTATTTCCCCAAACCATGCATAATTCATTTCCATCATAAACTCATTGTTTCTTCTCATGTACCGATCATGTTCTCCCTTTGTCAAAAAAACATGTGGATTCTTGTCATTCCAACAATGCATTTGGTCTTCAAACATTTGATCGAAGTCTTCGTCCACGTAGTTGTTTTGGAATGGAGGCCTTTTCTATTGATCTCCTTGATCTCTCTGCTCTCTCTATTCCCTCTATTCCCTTTTTCCTATCTGAGGAACTTGACCCCTCCCGAGGTTTTGATTTTTGTGATGGGGGTTATTCTGTTCTCAGGCAATAGGTATGTTTCCCATGGACATTCTCTCCATCAATTTCTACATGGTCTTCATCATTAAGTCAAATTTGTCATCTGTGGACCTTGACGTTGATGGTTGCGCATCCCCTTGGGGTCTCTTATCACCCTTGTTGAATCTCTATATGATCTTCCCCAGAGCCATCATGTTTACTTCGACCTCGATTGCATCTCTCATCATTGCATCCAAATTTTTTGATCTTATTTCTCTCAACAATAGGGTGAAATCATTTTCAAAAGATTTTTCATATCGCAGTTGCGTGACCCTAGAAGGTGGTTGAACTTCTGCAGGGATTGAGTTATAAACCCTCATGAAACGGGCTAAGAATTCTTACACCATTTCTTTTGATAGCCTCTTCATATTATTATAATGCGTCAACAACTGCAAGGGGTTCTTCTTTTCTCCCCATCTAGTCATGAAGGCTGCTTTGAATGCGGTGAAGTCTCGAATACTTGTTGGTCATAGGGATTTGAGCCACTTTCTCTCCTCCCCTACAAAACTCGGCATGAACAACCTCATTTTCACATCTGCATAGTCTACCTCCTTTAGGTCGACAAAATCATTGAACCAATCCAGATAATTTTGGGTTGAAACGTTCCCTTCAACATCGTAGAGCTTAATTCTCTAGCTGTAATTCTGGGGCAAATCATGTGGTTGGGCTGGCAGAATAAGGGGGGAGAATCTGACAGCCATGGCTCTAGGAGGGTTAGGGATTTGGGGGATATTATTAGTTATCAGAGTTTGGAATCTCTTCTAATCAAAAACTATTTTGTACAAGCTGGTTTCCGACTTAGACCTGAACATGGTTTTCTCAAACAATGCGTCAAACTCAAGGTCATCGATGCTTTGCATGGAATATTTTGGTAAGGATAGACTTTTGTCCAGGTAATAGAATGAGTTTGGCGCTTGCTCCCTGGTCCTGCGCAAAAGTTTCTTGGCATCACACACAAGATCTACAGGGTTTGGATCAGTATTTTCTCTGGTATAGATCATTTTCGAAGCTAGGATTCCTGAATCACGCTACTTGGTGCTACTAGTATTTTTGACTGGAGTCATCGGGTTAAAGGTTTCAGCTAGTATGGATGTTTATACCTTTGTTACCGTTACGGGTCAAACTACAACGTTAGTCATTCTCCTAGGGAAAATCTATTCAATTTCGCCCCTGACAATGACGCCAGAATGTTATCACTCTGTAAATATGTTTGGTTGATAAATAAACGACCGAGGTAACTATTTCAACCAACTTTGAGGTCCAAAACTAGCCTTTCGGACCTGGAGAGGGCTCTCTCAGGAGACTGTCTCTCAATACAGAATACGACTTTGAGCTATCGGCTAGATTTAACACCTTGGGAATAATAGCTTCTAGTTACATTGGCGCAAGAGAGTAAGACCTTGGGGTATGGAGTCAATTCAAGAAAATGATAGGAATAAATGACTCGAGGATTGAACTTGAGAGGATAAAGGCTAAGCGAGAAACAGTCTTGAGTTTTAAAATCGTAATGTGTGGTGGGAGAAAACACATGAAGCAACTCAGAGCACCGTTGAGGATGAATTCAAAGTTAACTTAGAGGAAAACATTTTGTATAAATGGCATGAATCCCAGGGCACCACACAGTGAATCCCAGGTTCGAAATACATTCCTATTTAGACATAAATAGATATGAATAAAGAATACAAGAAGTACGCATGAAAAGAGAAGAAACAATACATCCAACTACTACAATTAGAATCTTTTCATCAAAGCTTCAAGACTTTTGCATTAAATTTCGATTGAGCTCAAACTACATTCAATAGACACTATCTACACTAGTTTGCCAACCAACTAGGCTTACATTGAAAAGATAAAAAATATAGGCGAGGGCGCCGCTTGAGATACCCCTATCTTCTAACTAATATCTCTTAAAACTAGGAAACTGACTATTCTGTGTTAAAAGACTCCTCACATGTCGCTTTTCCAAAAATAGACAACAAAAACATCTAGCTACATCATGATTTCTTTTATTCTGCCAAGGGGATTTCGGTTATCGACCAGGTCTCTTCATGAGAGAGTGATGTGTCAATGATTTCCTTTGATCAGCTATCCGAATAAACAAGTGTTTTTCAGAGTCCTACTATATATTGTAACAAATTTGATTTATGCCGTGCACACATTCGTTTAGGAGTGCACGACAAGTGGCAACTAGATATCATGGCCATTACCAAATGACAAAATATTTTAGGGTGATTCCTCCTTCAAAACTGTCAAGATTTTCTCTCTGTTTGAGGATACGAGAACAAACTCAGTTAATCTTGTTTCTTTTGTTTGCTGGTGAGATCTGCACGGGATATCTCCTCGGTCGTTTCACATTCTCTAGGATGCTTCTCATACCTTTCTTCTGACATCCTCTATGCTTCACACAACTGTAAGATTGTATCTCGTGCCTCTCTGAGTTGTATTTTGAGCCACGTCATGTTCCCTTCATGGCCTTGCACTGCTGACACTTCAATGGTCTTTGTTGCTAGCTGTTGTCTCAGCTCCCTATCTCTTTGTCTAGGTTTGTGTTTTTTATTTTCCAGTTGTCCAAGGCCCCCTTTAGAAGATCCATCATAGATTCCTAAATCCTTCTAACAGAGTCTCAAATTACATTTTGTTCCCTCTAAGGAGGTGGATTCTTCCAAGAATATCATAACTGATGGTTCTATCATAGGTGGGGGGATGGGATCAGAGGATTTCAAAAAGGTATCCAGGGATTCTCCCAGCCCATTCCATGGGATTAACAAAGAAGGATAAATATTTAAGAATATTGAGAGGCTAAAGAAGAAATCCTTGTGAACAATTTTAGTTTTATCCTCTACATTAGCTTCCCAAGAGACAAATGGAAGTATACTATAGGAATCTATAATAGAAGTGGGGGAGGGATTCTTACCTAATGTAAAAGAGTTCTCCCTTTCTATCTAAGGGGTCTTCCTGGGAGAAAAATAATGTACCACTTCTATCGGTTTAGATGGAGAATTATGAATTGGAGGGTCTCCCACTAGGGAATCCTACTATGTAGTTGAAGGAGTTGGTTATTCTACCATAGGGATTGATTCTTTGACAATCAAAGATGGTTTATGTACCCATTTTTTTTTTGTTAAGAGAAGGGAATAATCCTTGATCATGTGGTCATAATCATGGCACCTTGCACACTTAAATGGTGCTCCTTTAGATTCTAGGGCATGATGAGAAAACGTGGTTCCTTTTCTTATAATGATGGAATCTTCTAGGCCTTTGCTTGGGTCAAGGCCTATGAGTATCCTAGCCAATCACAAGTATCTAGTTTCCTAAAAGGAGTTGTCGACTTCGAAAAAAAGTCCCAAGGCGTTGTCAATTTATCTAAAAACATACTCAAAGCAAAGAAGCAATGATAGTCATGTCATTTTTATCCATACATGAGTGAAGTCAATTTTTGTTGAACGTGTATCAAAATCCAAATGCCACTTTCTCTAGCATAGGGTTTGAGTCCCTCATTTCCATAATTTTTGAAGGATTTTGTTTGCATCCTATGGGGTCCTAAATGACCAAGAGATCCATACTCTTAACAAAATCATTCTTCTCGATATGTAGCCTATAAGTGCACCAAATTTTGCCTCTATCCAATTTTTTAGGGAAACCATTCCCATTTTGTGACTAAGGAATCTGTCGACTAGTGAATATTTTTCAAAATCCATGATTTAATTGAGCCTTATACTATCTCTAAGTAGCACATTTATTACCTTGACCTCTCGCTTGATACACTTCCTTTTTTTCCTCTAAATCTCTTGTTTAGGTAGGCCTAATATTATATCTATAGAGTTGGTGGCAAAGGGGGGAATTCCGCTCATTAGGTCACTTGTAAGAAATTATCCAATGAACCAGTTTCCTTGATGCTCTTGAGAGATGAATTCAATGGAGCTCTGACCTAATCCACCTACCATCAAATGTAGCATGAATTTATGTTTTATGGGTGCACATATGGAATTGATCTTAGGGGACATGATTGATCTCCCACCTCTCTCTGGAGATCCTCATGCTCAATAGAAAGTGTGCAAGATGATATCCCCATGTCGTTCTGTGGAGTTTAGTGATACTATGTTAGGGATGTGAATTACTAAGAATGGAATATGACTCAATAAGGTCATCCTCTTTGTGTCCTCCCTTATGTCAATTCATCCCAAATATAGAATAGGAGAGGTGGAAAGAATGGGGCCTATGGTAAGTTGGAAGTCCCGAGGGTCCGCCCATATCTTCTCCTCATCAAGAGGATCCTTTGAATAATCTATGAGTTCATGATCCATGAGGCCTCAAGGAGGAGTGGACTGCTAATGAGATTGTTGGGGCATGTGAGCTCTTGAAGACTAGAAGACTACAAGAGCCCTAGCTTGTCCCTTGATTATGCTAGAAATATTTTTTTAGATTCATGGGTTCTTCCATAGAGGCAATGTCGGGCTTGTAGATTGAGTAGCTAGGGATAAAACCCATAGGAAATGGTGTTGAAGTGAGTGGAAGATCAATTATGTAGGAGAACCATTGGAATTTGGATCATTTCTTCAGTAGATCTTAATTGAATCTTGTGCAAGAGGTGGAAGTTAGTAATTAGAACCTTGTGAGGTGCACGACACAAACTCTAGCTAGCACAACTCTAGTCAGCAGTGAGGAATCATCCCTGTATTCAACTAGCAAGAAATATTTGATTCATGGCCTCTTCCATAGGGGCAATGACATGCTTGCAAATCGGGCGGCAAGGGAAAAAACCACAGCCGCATACTTACCTTCAAAACACTTCACATACTCACCAAAACCCTAGCCACATATATACCAGATTTGGTTTTTCTTACTCAATCAGTTGAAATTTTCCCTCCACTACTTAGATACTTATCATTGTTAGATGTTTAACTATGGTGTCATTAGTGCAGCTAGACCTGACGAAAATCATCTCAGAGTTCACGTGATGATATCTCCCAAAGAGGATATTTACCCGATATGGTTGTTAGACTTCCGTAATAACACAGGAAATGACAAGCTTGCAAGATCGAGTGGCTAGGGAAACAACCCTAGCCACATACTTGCTTCAGTTCACTCTGCGATCTCCTTTCAGAAATAAATGATATTTTGATGATAATCATTTCCCATATTTTCTTATTATATTTAAAATGTTGATTATTATTTTATTTTTATTCTCAATATCAACATGAATATAGTAATTGGTTGATAGTAAAAAACTATTTGATTTTCCGATGAGTTTAGATACACATGATTTATTTTATTTTATTTTTATTTTTTTGAAGGTGACAAAACCTATCATAAATTAATGGGCAATCGATAGTAAGGAAAATGATTATTGGCTACTATTTGCAAATGCAGATATTAGTGGTTTGTAAGGGGCCAGACTTCCACTTTTTCCCCATGCCTCTAGATATTGGACCAGATCCCTATTTCCTTACATCTAAGGAAGATGCACTCTTAGCTAGTTAAAAAAAATTTTAGGTCGTACTCCAATACTATAATGTGTTTTTAACCTAAATAGTATTTATAAAAAACCCCGGTGTTCGATATTTTCATCATTAAAGTTATAACAATAGAATCATGTGATTTCAAGTTAACATCTATCCTTAATCATATACATGAAACCATATACTAATCTAATTACAATTTAACATGTAATCCAAAAAGCACCCAAATAATTAACCTTATTTGTATTTTATATTTAACAATGTAAAAAAGATGTATCATTATTTTATTTTTATTTCGTTGGTACTCAAAACTATTTACCTTTCTATGAATTTAGATACAAAGAAAAATAAAAAAAATATGTATTTTTTTTCCCTTGTAGGAATATAATGATAAACTATTTGACTTTCAATTGGGTAGGAATCTGAAAAGAGATTCACTCATTAAATTAAGAGATTCACTCATTAAATTTGATGATTCAAATAATTTTATAAATGGTATTCAATGTTTTATTTTATTTTTGCAATGGGTGTGATATATTTTGGACCATATTTGATGAAAAAAATGCCTCGTGATGAGTAAATTGATTGCTGAATTTAATCATTATTCCCAATAAATTTAGATACATAGAATTTGTATTTTAGAATTTAATTTGAATATTTTTTTTAATTAATTTTTTATTAATATAATTTGAATTATAAAAAATGTTATTGATTGATGGGATATATATTTAACTAATTTATCATTTTAATGTTTTAAAAGTAAATAAATTATGAAAATAATCGCATCTCCAATTTAACATTACTATTTGATAAAGGATAATCTCTTTACAACATCGGGGGAGATTTTTTAAGGTTTTATGCACCTTTTGCACTTGGGTTTTTGCATACTCTGAATCATTTCACAACTAGCATCTCCATATCCTTTAGGGAGTGAGATTGGTCCCCGCATGTATTGCGAAGGCGAAGGGGTGCAACCCTGTCCTATTGCAACACAATTGTCAATTAACTAGAAGGGGCAAGGGGATCACAACCCCCCTTTGAACAGCCGATATAGTTTCAATATCAAGGCTCTCATGTGGACCTGAACAAGGGTAAAGTCATGGAGATTAATCATGAAACTTCCCATCCAAATGTGGCTTAGGAATGGGAACCAGGTAAAGGTATTCCTCAATATTTTGCGGCACCAAGGTATGTCGTTAGTTCAAGGAGAGTAGGAGAGCAAACCCAATACATGAGAGATCATGTACTTATAGGAAATTTTTTGGGGATGTAGCCATCGAAAATAGATCTTATCAAATGGATCAATACTTGGTGGAAACCCAAAGGCCACTACAATCTCTAGTTGGGGTCCAAGGGTTTCTTCACAACGATCTTTCACAATCTTGAATATTTTGGAGATAATGTTTCCTTCTGGAACAAAGGATTTTACCCCTACCCCTATATGGATCAGACTCTACTCACTCCCATAAGAATTCTGTCTTGGTGAAATCTTGGCAGATATTGGAAACACTATAGGGATCTATGTAAAAATTGTTGAAACGACTCGCCAACGTCGTTATACCTCATATGCTCAGATTTGTGTCTATATGAGCATATCCAAGCCCCTTTCGGGTTAAATATGCCTCAAATATCAGGATCAAGAATGGATCCAGACCATATACCATGATCATATCCCCTTTATATGTAGAAAATTCCATGAGCATGACTACTTATGTAGGGAATGTCTGCTTAATGCCCCTCCAAAATATGAAGCCACTCCTTCTGAAAATTATAAAGATGGTTTCACCCAGATTCAAGGTAAATGAAGGCAAACTCAAAATAAATCTCTTTTTTCCCCTTCCAAGACTCGATCTACAAGTAACTCTTTTGAGATATTGAACCAGATCCTTCTGGTATAGGATTCAAAAGGGGTCAAAATGTCATCCAGTCAAGGACCCATGAAAGGAAAAGTCAAAGTTTTGATTCATCCAATAATAGAGAAAATCACTCCCACCCCTTCTCTAAGGCCTTTGGGAGAGGATCGAATCATAAAGGATGGAAAATATTGGGAAATCGAATTGGATGAGAAATAATTAGTTGAGATAGATCTGGTAAGTCTGGAGGAAGCTAATCGTAGGAAAGAATTGTCATCCCTCCCTCCATATCATCTCTGGAAAGTTCATAAAGTTTACATGAATTCAATGACTCGTGACACCTCCATATCTAGGACGGGGTTGGGTATTCACCAAGATCTTCTTAAATAACCCCGCAAATGGATGAAGGAAGAAAAGAGGAGAGGTAGAAGCTACTCAATAGTTAATCTAGGAAGTTGGTAGCTATATGGTGAATTTGGGACAGATCTGAATGTTGACAAAGAGTTTCTTTCCCATCCCCCCTCCATTTTCCTCATTAATATTGTCTCTTGGAACATTCGTGATCTCAATGGAAGGAGTAAACAAAGACTTCTTTGAAATCATATTATGGAAGATAATTTAGATATTTTATTTCTGAAAGAAACCAAATGCGTTGTCACTGAGGCTGAATCTATATTCGCAAGGTGTTGGAAGCAAAGTAAATTTTTTAACACTAACTCCATATGATTGGAAAGTGGTCTTGCGATATTTTGGAATCCCGCTACTACTATTATTGACACCTTATTTACCAAAAAATGGATTATTTCAGCTCGATATATGGCCATATGTTCAAACAAGGAGGGTTACATCACAAATGTTTATGGTCCATCCAATCCATCAGAGAAATATGATTTTTTGAAGAAACTAGATGGATTAAAGGAAATCATCCAAATTCAGAGATGGCTCCTTGGAGGGGGCTTCAACATTATCCTCTCTCTAGATAAAAAGAGGGGAGGCAACCACAGACAAGATAATGATAGCGATATCCTCAAGAATATAATAGAAGCCTCTTGATTAGTAGATCTTGAGAACATAAATGATAACTTTACCTGGTCTAACAAGTGACCTGGCTCTCAACAGATTGATTAACATTTACATGGTTTTTAGTCTTAAAAAACATGATGTTGGAGGGCCACTTCATAGAATCCATTATTCTCAATATGGTTGGATTGGATCACTATCCCATTCAATTATGGATGGATATTTCCATCACTCCCAAATGCAAGCCCTTTAGATTCAAAATTTTTTGGTTCCCTCATCCCGATTTTCAACAAACTGTTCAGAAGTGGTGGGAAGAGGCGGTTATCCCCTATGGAACAATAATGTACAAAGTCCAACAGAAGTTGAATAATTTCAAGTTGAATCTCAAGGAATGGCACAATCACACTTTAGACAACATTTTCCAAGCTCACCGATACTTGGAGAAAAAACTGAAGAACATACAATAGGTAAT
>SNQJ01S0014128.1:126100-137153 GCA_010110895.2 Picea sitchensis
GGGTCCTAAATGACCAAGAGATCCATACTCTTAACAAAATCATTCTTCTCGATATGTAGCCTATAAGTGCACCAAATTTTGCCTCTATCCAATTTTTTAGGGAAACCATTCCCATTTTGTGACTAAGGAATCTGTCGACTAGTGAATATTTTTCAAAATCCATGATTTAATTGAGCCTTATACTATCTCTAAGTAGCACATTTATTACCTTGACCTCTCGCTTGATACACTTCCTTTTTTTCCTCTAAATCTCTTGTTTAGGTAGGCCTAATATTATATCTATAGAGTTGGTGGCAAAGGGGGGAATTCCGCTCATTAGGTCACTTGTAAGAAATTATCCAATGAACCAGTTTCCTTGATGCTCTTGAGAGATGAATTCAATGGAGCTCTGACCTAATCCACCTACCATCAAATGTAGCATGAATTTATGTTTTATGGGTGCACATATGGAATTGATCTTAGGGGACATGATTGATCTCCCACCTCTCTCTGGAGATCCTCATGCTCAATAGAAAGTGTGCAAGATGATATCCCCATGTCGTTCTGTGGAGTTTAGTGATACTATGTTAGGGATGTGAATTACTAAGAATGGAATATGACTCAATAAGGTCATCCTCTTTGTGTCCTCCCTTATGTCAATTCATCCCAAATATAGAATAGGAGAGGTGGAAAGAATGGGGCCTATGGTAAGTTGGAAGTCCCGAGGGTCCGCCCATATCTTCTCCTCATCAAGAGGATCCTTTGAATAATCTATGAGTTCATGATCCATGAGGCCTCAAGGAGGAGTGGACTGCTAATGAGATTGTTGGGGCATGTGAGCTCTTGAAGACTAGAAGACTACAAGAGCCCTAGCTTGTCCCTTGATTATGCTAGAAATATTTTTTTAGATTCATGGGTTCTTCCATAGAGGCAATGTCGGGCTTGTAGATTGAGTAGCTAGGGATAAAACCCATAGGAAATGGTGTTGAAGTGAGTGGAAGATCAATTATGTAGGAGAACCATTGGAATTTGGATCATTTCTTCAGTAGATCTTAATTGAATCTTGTGCAAGAGGTGGAAGTTAGTAATTAGAACCTTGTGAGGTGCACGACACAAACTCTAGCTAGCACAACTCTAGTCAGCAGTGAGGAATCATCCCTGTATTCAACTAGCAAGAAATATTTGATTCATGGCCTCTTCCATAGGGGCAATGACATGCTTGCAAATCGGGCGGCAAGGGAAAAAACCACAGCCGCATACTTACCTTCAAAACACTTCACATACTCACCAAAACCCTAGCCACATATATACCAGATTTGGTTTTTCTTACTCAATCAGTTGAAATTTTCCCTCCACTACTTAGATACTTATCATTGTTAGATGTTTAACTATGGTGTCATTAGTGCAGCTAGACCTGACGAAAATCATCTCAGAGTTCACGTGATGATATCTCCCAAAGAGGATATTTACCCGATATGGTTGTTAGACTTCCGTAATAACACAGGAAATGACAAGCTTGCAAGATCGAGTGGCTAGGGAAACAACCCTAGCCACATACTTGCTTCAGTTCACTCTGCGATCTCCTTTCAGAAATAAATGATATTTTGATGATAATCATTTCCCATATTTTCTTATTATATTTAAAATGTTGATTATTATTTTATTTTTATTCTCAATATCAACATGAATATAGTAATTGGTTGATAGTAAAAAACTATTTGATTTTCCGATGAGTTTAGATACACATGATTTATTTTATTTTATTTTTATTTTTTTGAAGGTGACAAAACCTATCATAAATTAATGGGCAATCGATAGTAAGGAAAATGATTATTGGCTACTATTTGCAAATGCAGATATTAGTGGTTTGTAAGGGGCCAGACTTCCACTTTTTCCCCATGCCTCTAGATATTGGACCAGATCCCTATTTCCTTACATCTAAGGAAGATGCACTCTTAGCTAGTTAAAAAAAATTTTAGGTCGTACTCCAATACTATAATGTGTTTTTAACCTAAATAGTATTTATAAAAAACCCCGGTGTTCGATATTTTCATCATTAAAGTTATAACAATAGAATCATGTGATTTCAAGTTAACATCTATCCTTAATCATATACATGAAACCATATACTAATCTAATTACAATTTAACATGTAATCCAAAAAGCACCCAAATAATTAACCTTATTTGTATTTTATATTTAACAATGTAAAAAAGATGTATCATTATTTTATTTTTATTTCGTTGGTACTCAAAACTATTTACCTTTCTATGAATTTAGATACAAAGAAAAATAAAAAAAATATGTATTTTTTTTCCCTTGTAGGAATATAATGATAAACTATTTGACTTTCAATTGGGTAGGAATCTGAAAAGAGATTCACTCATTAAATTAAGAGATTCACTCATTAAATTTGATGATTCAAATAATTTTATAAATGGTATTCAATGTTTTATTTTATTTTTGCAATGGGTGTGATATATTTTGGACCATATTTGATGAAAAAAATGCCTCGTGATGAGTAAATTGATTGCTGAATTTAATCATTATTCCCAATAAATTTAGATACATAGAATTTGTATTTTAGAATTTAATTTGAATATTTTTTTTAATTAATTTTTTATTAATATAATTTGAATTATAAAAAATGTTATTGATTGATGGGATATATATTTAACTAATTTATCATTTTAATGTTTTAAAAGTAAATAAATTATGAAAATAATCGCATCTCCAATTTAACATTACTATTTGATAAAGGATAATCTCTTTACAACATCGGGGGAGATTTTTTAAGGTTTTATGCACCTTTTGCACTTGGGTTTTTGCATACTCTGAATCATTTCACAACTAGCATCTCCATATCCTTTAGGGAGTGAGATTGGTCCCCGCATGTATTGCGAAGGCGAAGGGGTGCAACCCTGTCCTATTGCAACACAATTGTCAATTAACTAGAAGGGGCAAGGGGATCACAACCCCCCTTTGAACAGCCGATATAGTTTCAATATCAAGGCTCTCATGTGGACCTGAACAAGGGTAAAGTCATGGAGATTAATCATGAAACTTCCCATCCAAATGTGGCTTAGGAATGGGAACCAGGTAAAGGTATTCCTCAATATTTTGCGGCACCAAGGTATGTCGTTAGTTCAAGGAGAGTAGGAGAGCAAACCCAATACATGAGAGATCATGTACTTATAGGAAATTTTTTGGGGATGTAGCCATCGAAAATAGATCTTATCAAATGGATCAATACTTGGTGGAAACCCAAAGGCCACTACAATCTCTAGTTGGGGTCCAAGGGTTTCTTCACAACGATCTTTCACAATCTTGAATATTTTGGAGATAATGTTTCCTTCTGGAACAAAGGATTTTACCCCTACCCCTATATGGATCAGACTCTACTCACTCCCATAAGAATTCTGTCTTGGTGAAATCTTGGCAGATATTGGAAACACTATAGGGATCTATGTAAAAATTGTTGAAACGACTCGCCAACGTCGTTATACCTCATATGCTCAGATTTGTGTCTATATGAGCATATCCAAGCCCCTTTCGGGTTAAATATGCCTCAAATATCAGGATCAAGAATGGATCCAGACCATATACCATGATCATATCCCCTTTATATGTAGAAAATTCCATGAGCATGACTACTTATGTAGGGAATGTCTGCTTAATGCCCCTCCAAAATATGAAGCCACTCCTTCTGAAAATTATAAAGATGGTTTCACCCAGATTCAAGGTAAATGAAGGCAAACTCAAAATAAATCTCTTTTTTCCCCTTCCAAGACTCGATCTACAAGTAACTCTTTTGAGATATTGAACCAGATCCTTCTGGTATAGGATTCAAAAGGGGTCAAAATGTCATCCAGTCAAGGACCCATGAAAGGAAAAGTCAAAGTTTTGATTCATCCAATAATAGAGAAAATCACTCCCACCCCTTCTCTAAGGCCTTTGGGAGAGGATCGAATCATAAAGGATGGAAAATATTGGGAAATCGAATTGGATGAGAAATAATTAGTTGAGATAGATCTGGTAAGTCTGGAGGAAGCTAATCGTAGGAAAGAATTGTCATCCCTCCCTCCATATCATCTCTGGAAAGTTCATAAAGTTTACATGAATTCAATGACTCGTGACACCTCCATATCTAGGACGGGGTTGGGTATTCACCAAGATCTTCTTAAATAACCCCGCAAATGGATGAAGGAAGAAAAGAGGAGAGGTAGAAGCTACTCAATAGTTAATCTAGGAAGTTGGTAGCTATATGGTGAATTTGGGACAGATCTGAATGTTGACAAAGAGTTTCTTTCCCATCCCCCCTCCATTTTCCTCATTAATATTGTCTCTTGGAACATTCGTGATCTCAATGGAAGGAGTAAACAAAGACTTCTTTGAAATCATATTATGGAAGATAATTTAGATATTTTATTTCTGAAAGAAACCAAATGCGTTGTCACTGAGGCTGAATCTATATTCGCAAGGTGTTGGAAGCAAAGTAAATTTTTTAACACTAACTCCATATGATTGGAAAGTGGTCTTGCGATATTTTGGAATCCCGCTACTACTATTATTGACACCTTATTTACCAAAAAATGGATTATTTCAGCTCGATATATGGCCATATGTTCAAACAAGGAGGGTTACATCACAAATGTTTATGGTCCATCCAATCCATCAGAGAAATATGATTTTTTGAAGAAACTAGATGGATTAAAGGAAATCATCCAAATTCAGAGATGGCTCCTTGGAGGGGGCTTCAACATTATCCTCTCTCTAGATAAAAAGAGGGGAGGCAACCACAGACAAGATAATGATAGCGATATCCTCAAGAATATAATAGAAGCCTCTTGATTAGTAGATCTTGAGAACATAAATGATAACTTTACCTGGTCTAACAAGTGACCTGGCTCTCAACAGATTGATTAACATTTACATGGTTTTTAGTCTTAAAAAACATGATGTTGGAGGGCCACTTCATAGAATCCATTATTCTCAATATGGTTGGATTGGATCACTATCCCATTCAATTATGGATGGATATTTCCATCACTCCCAAATGCAAGCCCTTTAGATTCAAAATTTTTTGGTTCCCTCATCCCGATTTTCAACAAACTGTTCAGAAGTGGTGGGAAGAGGCGGTTATCCCCTATGGAACAATAATGTACAAAGTCCAACAGAAGTTGAATAATTTCAAGTTGAATCTCAAGGAATGGCACAATCACACTTTAGACAACATTTTCCAAGCTCACCGATACTTGGAGAAAAAACTGAAGAACATACAATAGGTAATCTTATCATAGGGAAGTATAGAACAACTTCAATAAGAAGAAGCATGAGTAAAGTAAAAAATGGAGGAAAGGTATGCCCAAGAGTAAATCCTCTAGCAACAAAAATCAAGAATCCAATGGCTTAAAGAGGGGAAAAAATCAATTTTTTTTCACCAATCCATGATCCAAAGGCAACACATTAATCTCATCAGTAAACTGGAAAATTCTCAAGTGAGCCCATCCTGGCACATGCAAACATTGAGAAGAAAACTATCAAATACTATGAGGACCTTCTCACAGAACCTTTGCTAGACAAATCATAGGCCATTAGAAAAATCATTAGGCATACCCCTTCTTTAGTCACTATAGATAAAAACGATGCTCTCCTTCGACCAATGACATTGTAGGAAGTTGATAAATCCATCAAAGAGATGCCCATTGGTAAATCCCTGGGTTCAAATGGATTTACAACAAAACAATTTCACAATTGTTGGCACCTAGTTAGGGAGGAAGTTTGGCAGTTGATTAAGGAATATCGTAGTTCTAGAGAGGTTCTCCTTGCACTCAATGCTACTTTTCTTACCCTCATACACAAAGAGGAGAAGGTATCACATCCCAAGAATTTCCACCCAATTTCACTTTGCAACGTCATCTAGAAAATCATCATCAAGGTAATTGACCTTAGAATAAAACCCCTTCTTTCTTTTATTATTTTGCATGAATATTATGGCTATGTAGAAGGGCGTCAAATTATGGATAAAATCATTCTAGCCCATGAGGTCATCCACTCTTTGAAATATTCTAACACCCTTGGCATGCTCATGAAGTTAGACCTCTCAAAATCCTTTGATAAACTTAGCTGGCAATACATGCACTCCCTCCTTATAGAATTTGGTTTCAATGAAGATTGGGTGAATTGGATCATGAAGCTAATGTCTTCTTTTCCATTGTAGTCAATGACATCCCATCCAAGCCCTTCTCTCCTTCCAATGGAATTAGATAAGGAGACCCCCTCTCCCCTTTTCTCTTTGTAATCATGCAAGAATGGCTTAGTCGATATATCAAAGTAGCCATTGTAGACAACTCATTAAAAGGTCTCCCCCTACATGGAGTGAACACCCCTATCTCAAAAAACTAATTTTTTGATGATACCATGATGATGGCATCCCCCATGGTCTAGGAGGCTCAGTGGATACTAGCCATCCTCAATGACTTCAATGAGGCCTTTGGCACTTCCATCGACATTGAAAAATCCCATATTTTCTTCTTCAATACCCCTAGATTCATCCAATCCTATATAACTCGTATTCTTGGCTTCAACATAAGTTCCCTTTCCTCAAAATATATTAGTATTCCTCTCGTTGATGATGATCTAAAAAATAGTTCCTCGGAAAACCTTTTGGATGCCATTGAAAAAATATTAAGCTCTTGGACCTTTCACAATTTAAACTTGGATAACAACCTTGTCCTTCGAAAATATGTCCTACAAGTTATCCCAATTTATGTGTTCTTGTCCATGGCGTACCCTAAATATATTCTCAAAAAAATCAATATAATCCAAAGAAAAATCCTATGACAAGGTACCAAAGAAGGATGAAATTGGGCTCTTGTAAGTTGGGATGTGCTTTGTAGGACAAAACAGGTTGGCGAGATAGGATTATGCGACCCTCAAATGCTCAATCATATTCTGGGAGAAAAAAAATGGTGGAGATGTCTCAAGAACCCTGAAGTACACACTAGCGGTGGTAGAAGATAAACTCATTTGATGGAATGGATGCATTGAAGGCTCCTTGATATGGAACACTGTATGATAAAATCATTCTATCATCTAGGAACATGCCTTTTGGGAGATTAGGAGAGAGAGGGAATCTCTATTTTGGACATTTTCCTGGAAAAAACTACCTCCTTTAAATCAATGCGATCAGTTGGTGGAGATCCATGCCCATATAAATCAAGATCGACTCACTACAGTTGCAAACTATTGGAAGCATATTATCCCTACCTCATCTTGGAGAAACTTGAAAACCACCTATGAAGATCTTAACATTTCGGAAGAAATCAATCCACAACCATGGAAAGTTGAAGAAACAAAAAGAAAAATTATAATTAAACATGGCCCAGGCTTCCTTAGATGGGGAAACATTACCAAAGGAACTTTCACGATTAAAAAGGAATATGGTTTGAAGGGTTCCTTTCATCTATTTCCCAAAGATGACATCTGAAGCAAAATATGGAAGGTCAACCTTTAGCCTAAAGTAAACTCCTTTATATGGCGTTTTGCTCATAGAGGAATTCTTACATGGGACAAAATCAGAAAGAGAGGTTTCATTGGGATCTCGGTCTGTCCTCCATGCCTGCAACATGAGGAAAATATGGAACACTTTCTTAATATATTCTCTTACAGTTCTCATATTTGGGATCAGACGACCCAAACTATGCATATCTTTGACAAACAAATAGAAAACATCATTAACACTCTGATTGGATGGAGACCAATGGCCTTCCAAATCCCAATCCCAAATCACATTTGGCAACTTCTCCTAGGCTTCATTTTTTAGCAACTCTGGAAAGAGTGAAACAAAATAATTTCCCACTCCTCATCATTGTCGTGGGGTGAAATCTGATGCAAAATACAAAATTGTATCATGGAAATTGTCAAACTCTCTAAATGGTTAGAAGAAGATCTAAAATATGATATGAGGGAGCAACCCATATTCCAAAAATGGGATCTATCTCTTGACACAATTCTAGATTTGCAATCCACTCTCCTGACAACCGCTGACAATCCTATCTCTTGGATGAGAACTCTGGTGGGATTTGTCAAGCTTAATTTTGATGGTGTCTCTAAGGGAAACATAGGCCCAATTAGCTTTGGTGTTGCCTTCATGAATGATAAGAGGAAAAATCTCAACATTATGCCAGGAAGTGTGGGACATGAGACTGACAATTCTTATGAGTTCTGGGAACTTATTAGAGGAATTCAAACAACCACCTCTCTTGGATATTATAAAATCATTATGGAAGGTGACTCTCAGATAATTTTGACCGTTCTAACACATCTCATCAATGGTTCTGAGTCGGAAAAAAATTCTCCCAGCTAGAGGCTCCTATGTAATCTTGAACTCTTGAAATCCCTCTTATTCCTCACTTAGTTCTCATCCCCTCCCATGTGCATCGAAAGGCCAACAAGATGGCAGAAAAATTGGAAAACATTGGAGTGAATAGAGGAGATTCTAATATGAAATGCAATTCCGAACAAAGGATTGAAAATTTTGTTCTCTTGGAATGCATAAGCTTGGAAAGAAGGGAAGACTCACCCCCAGATGGGATGTCACTCTAACCATTCACTCATGCAGATTCAAAGAGGTCATCTTGCCATTTGGGGGCACACACCTCTCTACAGGTATATGTGGGAATATTCACGTCTCATTGGGAGCATGGCTATTAACAAACCCAATCTCATGGAGCATGAGAGGATGGATAGGAATATGGACATTGATACTGTGGAGGCGTTAGGAAATTACTCCATCTTGACTTCAATTATGTAGAATTTGAGTTGTATCCTCTTCCTTGTTCTATGGGAAGATTATTAACATCAATGGAAGGTGACCTCATTGGTGTTTGTTTTCCTCTGGTCCAGACCTTTGCCTATGTTCACAGGTTTGAACTTGGTATAGTGTTCTATCCTCTTTGTGGCATTGGTGTTTCTCTAACTCACTTCATGTCTAGAATTCGGGAGAGGGAATGCTTAAGGAGGAGTGCTAGTTTTTGAGGGAGGATGGATGGTAAGAATGTTGACACTAGGGTTTCATCTAATCTCCTTGAGTCTAGGTCTGCGAATATTCAACCTCCAAACCCGGAAGAGCGGAGAATACTAATCGTGCAGGAATTTGTAGAGATTTGGGGTTGTTGGGTTGAATGGATTAACAAGGACCATGTGGCCATGGAAGACGTGCGTAGGCATTCTCCCCTGGCTATATGAATCCTTGAGATTGTTTCACATTGACTAAAGATTCCATGCAAAAAAGGAAACACTATTTGAATATGGAGGTGGATTTTCCACTACGTTTATTCATCATCTAATGATTTCTTGTTAAAATTGTCCTGTAATATAGGTCACTTCATGATTTTTATCTTTTAAGAAATATATGCAAAGGCCTCATATTCCTTTATCCCACCATCCATCGTGTTTCTTTTTATAAAATGTTAATAATGGTTGATCAAATGCGTTGCCCCACCTCTATTTTCTTTAGAGTAGTCAAGAAAAATGCATGGTCATGACTTCCGTTTTCCATAACATTGCCCAACTTTCTACTTTCTATGTGATCCTATAGTCAACCATACACTCAAATCATTACTACAATTTATAAAACAAAAAAACAATAACAAAAGATGAAACAAAACATAGAGAAATGCTACTTCACCAAAGGTCACAAACCCTATAACTTTATGTTTTTAATTTTTCCCATTAATAATTATACAAATAGCTTGTAAATTAAGTGGATAGCCATTTAAGTATACCTCTCCTACTACCGCAATTCATGGAAGTACATGAATTGGTACAAATTATAAGCTCATATCCCACATTGAAAATTAGGTAAATGACCATCCCCTTTGCAGGTTTAAATATTTTGCGCAATACTCTATGATACTATGGAGTTATACAATTTTTTCTAACATAATGATTTTTTTTGGGTCATGTGTGATTATTATTTTTTTTTAAATTGCATTTCAAACAAGTGAAATTAACAATAAAAAACATTTAAAACGTGTAACAATGTATTGATTGTGCATATGGGCAGATTATTCCACAAAATTTTTCCACATTTCCATTATTTTCATGTTTTTTTTAAATAGGGCGGGATTTTCGTCGATATTGCCACGAATAGGTTTTTTTAACTTGTGCGGGATTTTTATCGCTATTTCCACAAAACTTCATCACTATTGCCACAAAATTTTGCCTATCTAAAAAATCATCTGCTAATGGCTAGTTGACTAGTTGATCTATATATCCCTGACTTTAAGAGACTTCGCGACACAATTACTATAGTTGCGACACTGTTTGTGGATTTTTTTTGAGTTGTTTATTTTTTCTGTCACCCATCGGTTGAACAAATCCAATTCTCGATCTACATAGCTCGGATTTTGAACTTGCAAGGTTAGTATGTTTTTGTTTATTGATGTACTCATTTAACTTGTAAATTTTTGTTCAAATGTTGAAATTTCATGTAGCTTGTTTTTTCCTTGATAATATATTATATGCGTAGTACCATATTTTATGTCATTGGTTTTTGGATCTAGTTAGTATATTTTATGGAAATTCATGTGAAATGTCAAGAAAAATATTTTCCGAAGAAGTATTTTAAGAAGAGTGAAAATCACTCCATCAATAAGTCAATTCAAACATTAAAAATGGATGTCATTATCAATCTAAATTAATTTGAGCCTACAATTCCTTATGTAAATTTAATCCTTATTACAAAACCACCAACTCATAACAATTTTAACGGTTGGACTAATGTTTGAAATAGAAAGTCATGGAAAAAAATCCTTTTAAGTCTAATTCTATCCCTTAGAGACCTTGTTATCTCTCTAACTTTTGTGTTTCTATGATTTTGTGCCTATATATATTAATGTCATATTTTTACTCTAGTATTAGGTTAGGTTGTTAGAAAAACAGGACCGCGGAGAAATAAAATAAAACAAATGCAGAAACAAAACACAGAAGACACACAATACAAGAGAGACACAGATTTACGTGGTTCACCCAGTGTGGGCTACGTCCACTAGAGAAATTGCCAGGTCCT
>SNQJ01S0014128.1:173905-194798 GCA_010110895.2 Picea sitchensis
TTGACTCTCGTGTGGACAAATGAGTACTTGTTGGTTACTCAAGTACAAGGAAAGCATACAAGTGTTACAACCTGAGATTGAACAAAGTTGTGGAAAACATCAACGTAACAATTGATGAAACAGGAAGACAAGAATTAAAGGAAGAAGAAAATGAATCAATGGAACAAATTTACAAAGAAGAAACAAAAGATGAAAAAGAAGGGGAAGATGAAGAGGATCAGACAGAAGAAGAATATCAAGTTCATAAAGTGCCTCCAAAGACACCTAGCATACGAGTACAGAAGAATTATCCTTCAGATTAGATTATCAGAAACAAATATGCAGGAGTTGAGACTAGAAGAAGAATTTGTTCACCAGAACAAACACACCTAGCACTCACATCTACGATTGAACCAACCTATTTTGAAGAGGCCAACAACGATGAAGTTTGGAATAAGGCCATGGATGAAGAATTGGATTAAATAGAGAAACATTACACTTGGGAATTGGTTCCAAGACCAAAGGATAAGAATGTGATCGACACAGTGGGAATACAGGAATAAATTGAATGAAGATGGACATGTTACAAAGAACAAAGTTATATTGGTATGTAAAGGATATGCACAAGTTGAAGGAATTGACTTTGAAGAGACATTTACCCCATTTTCTAGAATGGAAGCAATCCGATTGCTTTTAGCTTATGCATGCTCCAAAAATATTAAAGTGTATCAAATGGACATAAAATCATCTTTTTTGAATGGGGAACTTGAAGAAGAAGTATAAATTGAACAACCAGAAGGATTTCATTTTTCATAGAACGTAAATTATGTGTGTAAATTAAAGAAGACCTTGTATGTTCTAAAATAGGATCCTAGAGCATGGTACTCTAGACTGTATAAATATCTACAACAGGCAGGGTTTAGAAAAGGAAGTGCAAACAACAACCTCTACATCAAGGTAAGTCATGATAGTATTTTATTAATTGAAGTTTATGTTGATGATATTATTTTTGGTAGTGATGATGACAGGTTAAGCCAGAAATTTGCAAAGGATATGCAGAATGAATTTGAAATGTCATTACTTGGAGAACTATCCTTCTTTCTGGGACTTCAGATACGTTAAAGAAACCAAAGAAGTTTTATTTCTCAAACCAGCTATATCAAATAAATGCTAAATAGGTTCGAAATGGAAGATTGCAAACCAGTTATCACTCCCATGCAAACCAGTTGCAAGTTGAGAAAAGATGATGATTCAAAGTCTATAGATCAGAGGAAATACAAGTCAATGATTGGTAGCCTACTATATGTGACAACATCCAGATTAGATGTAATGCAAGTAGTTGGACAGGTGGCACAATTTCAAGAAGCACCAAAGGAATCACATGTATTAGCAGTGAAGATGATTTTCAGATATCTCAAAGGAACATAAGAGTTTTGATTATGGTATCCAAGAGGAAATGATCTATCACTTATTGCCTACATAGATGTTGATTGGGCAGGTTGTATTGATGACCGATGAAGCACTGGTGGAGAAACGTTCTACTTGGGTGAGTGTTTAGTATCATGGATAAGCAAGAAACAATCATGAGTGTCTTTATCTACAGCCGAGGTAGAGTATATTGCAGCAACAACATGTTGTACACAGGTTCTTTGGATGAAAGAAACTCTGACAGATATACAGGTTGAGTATGATGATCCCAGTCCAATCTATTATGATAATACAAGAACCATCAGTATCTCAAATAACCCGGTAATGCACTCCAAGACGAAGCACATTCCAATCAAGTATCACTTTCTACAGGAACATGTTGCAGAAAAGAAATCAGAGTTGAGTATGTGGGGACAAAAGAACAAGTGGCAGATATATTTACAAAACCACTTCCATGGTAAGCCTTTGAGTATCTTCTCTAGAGACTCGGAGTTATTTATACTCCAAAATGAATGCATTTGAATTCTTATCTTATATGTATTAGATGTACATGAGGAAGCACCATAAAGAGGACAATTCATTTAGGGGGAGCAACCCCAGATGGAAAGATACCTTTTCCATTGATGACAAAGGAGGAGAGATTTATCAGATGCAGAGGACAGAGGCATGATTCCAGGGGAAACAATGGTCACATAGATGCAGAGGACAGAGGCATGGTTCCAGGGGGAGCATGAGTGATATGTTTTTAGTATTGCATCATAGTGTTTCCATCAATGCCAAAGGGGGAGATTGTTGATTAAGGTTGGTTGTAATTGATGTCAACCCTTGAAGAAAGTATGGTAGCACAAAGGTTTGGGTAATGGACCCAAGTTTGTTTGATGTAAAGATGATTCATTATTGTCTTTTCATGGTTGATAAGAAGTACAAATGGATTAACTCCAAAGTGGTCCCCTTATGGTGAAATCCCTCACGGGAAGACGCTTTGTGGATTGAGTTATCCTAGAAGTATGGTTAGAGAACCCATGCTTAGTTGTGGAATAATGAGATGAAGGTCAGTGAATTTGTCAATGAAACTATCCTATATGGATAATGTTTTTCATGCCAATTTTGGTGGTATGTGGAATGTCACATAACTCCTCACGGTTAGAGAGTTATGGCCATGTGAAGTTGGAGGACCCTCATGAGTCATCTAGAATCCCCTAAAAGTCAAAGTGTTTGAAAAATAAATTGTTTAAATAATAAAGTAAATGGAGAACTCCCTAAAATAAGGAAAGTGGAATGCTACATGAAGGTATAAATAAGAGGCAAGGCTCTCTCATTCAATCGCACTTGAACACATTGAATATCTTTTGTTGTGTGAGGCTTATTGCAAGTACTCATTGATACATCTGAAGTTGTGAAAATCTAAGGTAGTACGAAGGGTTGACGAAAAAATTCTCGAAATTACAATGAATACTAAAAAACCCTATTTTTTGAGGTGTACGCGGGCTGACAGTGTATTAGGGTGCATACATACTGAGGCGTACGAGAGATGACAGTGTATTAGGGTGCATACGTACATGGGATGGAAGTATATTAGGGTTGTACATGTTGGTAAAGCCATGGAAACTTGAGAAGATGAAGATGCAAAGGTTCTAGATTCTGAGATCAAGCTCCTAGGAAGGTCTACAATGCTTAGATACATAAGATCTATCCATTATTTCAAAAGGTATGTCTTATTTCTATGAATAGTTGGATTTTTATGTATGAATGAGAAATGGTTATGGATATTTGAGGATTCTCCCTAGAGAGACTAGTGGCTTCATGGGATCTTATGCATAATTCAGATATAGAAAAATACAGTGCTGGTATATTTATCATTGATACTTCTTGTTGAGGCACATATTGTATTTCTTGGCATATGGCTAAGGGTTTGTGGTACATGGTCAAGAGCTTGTATTTGTGAAGTGGTTGATGTATTGAGAGGCTGAATATCATAAAGGGTTTGATGACTAGATCATGTGAGGGTTATTATACTTGTTCATGATTACACACACCTATATGGCACATGACTAGAGAGAGAGATATATGCTTTGGGTAAAGGTTATGTATGAGGATGCATGCATAGGGTACAATTACAGTCTGGATACAGTGACAGGTTACATATCTATGTGAAAGAAGTTACATAGGGTCATAAGTTTTCAGAAGAAAGAAAACCCTAGTTTTCAGAAGGCATACACATGTTGCATAATAGTTTGGTCGCGTACATACGCGGGCTGCATAACAAATAGGGAACACACATACGCGTGTTGCAGCACTACATGTCACGTGCCTGTTGTATTTTTTTGATACATGTTTAGTTCAAGTATGTATTGA
This sequence comes from Picea sitchensis, assembly GCA_010110895.2. Lineage (NCBI taxonomy): Eukaryota > Viridiplantae > Streptophyta > Pinopsida > Pinales > Pinaceae > Picea > Picea sitchensis. The sequence goes on from SNQJ01S0014128.1 coordinate 177,668, forward strand.
TTACAGGGCAGTTGTACATGTTTGATGCAGGTTAGTGGTATAGGTTGATACAGTTGTACAATAATATATCTCACAATGATAGTGTGACAGTGATTTCATCATTCTACTTCTACTTCAGGGAGGTTGGACGGGGCAAGGATAGGTGGTTGTAGCCACCTTCTGATTGTATCTGGAGAACTTAGGGGGTTGTAGCCTCCTTCTGGTTGTAGCTAGAGAATTAGGGAGTTGGAGCTTCCCTCAGGTTGTAGACTGAGAAACTAGGGGGTTGGAGCCTCCTTCCAATTGCAGCTGGAAAACAAAGGAAGTTGGTGCTTCCAATGAATGTAATTCTTCAAGACATATAAGAAAAAACATTCTGTGGTTTTCTCTCGCTTTGGGTTTACACGTAAAACACTAGTGTACTGTGTATGTGTATGATTGTTCATTTGTTCATTGCTTATTTACTCTGCAGTTATTGGATGATAATGCTACATTGATATAACACTTGGATTATATGGTTAACAATGATTAGATTTATCTATTACTAATTCACCCCCCCTGTCAGTAATCCAACACTATACTGATCATTTAGCGGTCAAAGATAGTTGACCCAAATTTTTAAACAAAAATTTAAAAAATTCCCAATGTCCGTTAAAGTTTTTTTTATTAAAATGATTTTTTCGATATTAAGAATTGTTTTTTTATTTTTATTTTTTTAAATTAGATTATGTATTTTGTGATTGGATAGAAGGGTATATGTGACTATTACCTCTTCCTAGACATGACATTAAAAAAAGCCAGTTTTTTAAGAAAATGCCATGTATATATTGATATTATGTTTATTATGTATATATTGATGTTTTTTTGTTAATATTATGTATAAAAGTTATAGGGTTTCCACTATAGGAAATGACAAATTAATAGTTAGTGTTGTTTTATAGGCCCGATGGGAATTAATGTTTAGTGTATAAGCCTAATGGGAATTAATGTTTAGTGTATAAGCCCAATGGGAAATTAATTGTTGTATAATCTTGATGGTATGTTGAGGTTGGTCCAATGTGCAGGCAGAGCACCTGGTTGCAGAAGCCAGATGGTGAATTAATGTCTGCCATAAATAATATGATGTGCAATGTACCCAAACTCTAGTTAAGCATCATTACATGCATAATACACATTAAATCTAGAGATTTTCTACTTAACTAAATTCCTGTAGCTTATCAGCTGCAAATCACACACATATTTTACCATTGGACTAATACTAAAGTTATAAATGCATATAACAAAATATATTAGACATGAATACAACTTTTCAAGCAAACAACAAACACACAACATTCATATGAACCATTTACATAATGGAATTAACATAAGAATATAATCGAAACACTTATATGTTAATGCTTAACCAACTGGCTGCAAACGAAGGATGAAATTGCCAACCATAAGCATTGTTTTTCATTTTCTCTCAATAGAATGTCACACATAAGTTGAGGCTACGAGTCCACAAGGAGATCCAGCCCACTGGTTGTCCACTCTCCACACACTGCAGCCCCAAAACCCAGGTTCTACTCCCACAACAGTTCCAATCCCCTAGCTCTCTCTCTTCCCCACAACCTGCACTACCCAAGGAATGTACCCCTTCAATACTCATAGTCCCTCATGCTATATGATTTGTTTATTAGTGTCCCTAGTGCACTTGGATGGATACGAATTCCTTATCTAGGATCCAAGAACTTTCAACTACTTTAGGAGTTCTCACAACAACCTTCACAATGATCTTGAGATATTTCCTCAACAAGAATTTTCACCACGTGCTTACCACCCAATTTACAGGAATACATGCCTCTTTATTCACACCCAAAACATATCCAAACAGTGGATTCCTTTAAGTGTAGCATGGCTGGTATTCTTCCTAATCCTCTGCTCTCCCTTTGCTGCCCAAAATCTGCATGTAAAAACTGTGCCTATTTTGCATACGAATTTCCTCTTCTTCTTTGCTTGATTGAATCACACTCTTCTCAAGGATTATTGTACTTCAGCCCATGATATTCAATAACTATGGGATGTGACCACTCATACCCACCCTCTTACTTGAGTTTAAATGATTGGATTCTCATACACTCAATCAACAAATAGAAGGTTATACACACAGATAATAATTTCATGAATGTGGGTTGGATTAATACCCATGAATAATTCCCCATTGTATCCCTCTCTTTTGTGGAATCATATCCCCCTCATCATTCTTGATCTCTTTCTTATCAAAGCCAATGATTATTATGTTCATACTATGCAATTCGGCCCCCGACCACATTAAATCAATATGGGCCCTTCACCCAAACACATCGGCTCACCAGTCTAATTCACATTTATACATTTACATTATAATTCACAAGGATTAGAAATGGGAATGTTACATCCCCTCCCCCTTATATTTTCACTTTCCTTAGTGCACAACACCCTATAGGTGTAATTTCATTTTACAATTTCGACTCCTCGACCAATAATCAACATACAGGCTCTCTGGATCGAAATCACACATGCATTCCATCCTAAACAAATTAAATAGGCACTCTAGCCCCAATACCACAGATACATAGGCACTTCGACCCCCAAAATCATAAATACATAGGCGCTTTGGCCCCAAAACACATATATAAAGGTACCCTAGCTCGAAACATATACATAAGCCATTGGCATTCTCCTACAACTATCCCGATTTACACAAGATCTCTTCCTCTTGACCTTACCAACCCAAGGAATGGTGTCCCATTCATTTATCAGGGTCTTTTGGCATAGCTAACTAGGAATCTCACTACCGGGAACTCGCTGCTAGGAAAAATATCAGTAAAATAACCAACAACAACCTTGCTCTTACAGTGCAAGTCACACAAGAGTGCACTCTTTAGGCCTGAAAACCAGGTTCTTCAACATGCAAATCACATAGGAGTTCACTCTTCAGGCTTGACAACCTGGTTGTTTGACAGTGCAACTCACATAGGAGTTCACTCTTCAGGCCTGACAACCTAGTTCTTCTTGCTGTACTCACCCTCTAGGCTCAGACATCCCTTTCACTGTTATACAATTCCTTAGGCGATCCATCATTTTCCAAGGTGTTCTCACATAGAAAAATGGCATATTACTTCTAGAATTCCATTAGAAATGCATAACCCTTGACAATCATTTCATCTACATCATATGCATTAATTATGAGACATCATCATAAAATTATCATTATAAAACTTCAAATTGGTTTTACACTAGATTTTTTTTTTCTAAACATGAATCCACTACTCATAATTGCTTGGTTCTTTCAAAATAAAGCATCAGTATTCCTTATGGCTTACACCACTTCCATTTCCAAGACCATTCTTCCCACAATTTTCTCAATTTCCATGCAACCAAACAATTTGTTAGCATATCATAACAATTTCCAATTATTAATTTCTCAAATCTGGTTATACAGGAAAAATAAAAATTCCCATGCATGGGATTGATTCTCATTATGTTTGGATCTTACAGTGGTATATATTGGTCTTCCTTATGGTATTACATTATTTCCATATCCAAGACCATTCTTCTTGCAATTTTCTCAATTTTCTTGCAACCAAACAAGTTGTTAATATCTCATGCACAATATTTGCATTCAATCCATGAAGTGATTTTCAGAATTATATTAATCTAAAAATTCCATCACTTCCAACTATTATTCATATGAAAAATGGAATCCATCCATTAATCAAATTATTTAAAATGAAACTATCATTCATAGTATACACATTATCAACACACCAAGCTTTCATAACACAATCAAAGTTTACTAATAAATAAAACCACAGTGCCAATAATCATGGCCACATCTACACAATGCACCCTTGCATTGAATCTAGAATACCATATTTTCATGTCATGTATTCCACCATGCGAGTTGGAAGGTATGGCCCATGCCTCAATACCTCATCCAAACTCTTCGCCACAACCCGTCTGATCCTTTGGATACCTTCCTCTTCAACCCATACACAACACTAGGAACATTATCCCTTAGTGCTATTTAGTGTAGGCAAAAATGTTGCAGTCAAAACCTCAATTACATAGGGGAAAACCATTATGCACTTGGATGACACTATAGCCTTTCCATATCCATTCTCATCACGGCCTCACACATGAACATCTCTAATGGAATTCATTGATACAACATGAGTAATATCCCTTGACTTAACTCAGTTATGACCTCATAACCAACATAACACAATATGCAATTAGTTTTCCATAAATGCATTCAAGCAACACATATTATTTTCATACTCAAGGTCTACTTCCTTTACATCAATTCAAATATTGAGATTCACCCGAGGGAATTATTACCTCAATTCCCTTCAACAATTATACGTCATAACAACCTCATACTTGTATGGTTGTCATCAATTTACCTAATGCTACCTAATCAACTGGTACTTTATAGAAGCTCACGGGCTCCTTTTTCCAATATCTTGATCAACATTCCCACCATCCTCATTTTTTCTTCGTAAGGATGGATACCATAAGAAACAATATCATTATGCTATAATCATGTCTCCTGGATACACGATCCATCATTATTTTTATTCAAATATCATAGCATCATTATTTCATATATATATATATATATAATACTCTTATTCTATAATCATGCCACCAACATGTTCAGGCATGTCTACATGCACAAACACACATCATTATGTACCAAACATTTGATCTTTCATGCCTATTTTATGCACATGCATTCTATCTTTATTCTATGCATCATGCATCAATTCTATCACACACTCCAATGCATATCTATTTCATATTAATAAATTATTTAGCTTTATTGTTGTATATCGTCATCCTTGAATTTCTATAGAACCCCGCTTCCCTGTGCAATGCTATTTGTAACAACCGTCCATGGCTAAGGACATCTACTCAGTCAACTGGTGATTTTTTTTTTTTTGTCTTTTAAAGGTGTGTGCGCGTGTGTAGAAGAAACAACCCCCTTGACTCTAAGTCAACACTCGAACCGACAGGACGCAGGTAAGACGCACACGATCAAGACGACCCGACATATCATAGCGACAACACGAAGCAACGCCCCCGAACAGGAGGTGGGAAACTAATGGCTGTAGGCAGAGACAGACACCAGGGGTTAGGCGCAGTACTGTCACAGAATGAAAGGATTTGTCAGGAGAGTCGCAGTAGTGGAACTGTGCCTTTAAACAGCCCGAGACTACTGATACGGCTCAGAATGTGTCGCAAGAGTGGAACTGTGCCTTTAAACAGCCTGAGACTCTTGATACGACACTGGATTCCTTCCACCGGATTACACACAGTTGTATATCGTCATCCTTGAATTTCTATAGAACCCCGCTTCCCTGTGCAATGCTATTTGTAACAACCGTCTATCTTGTTGTATATGACATCTACTCAAATAACTCCGGTGATTTTTTTTTTGTCTTTTAAAGGTGTGTGCGCGTGCGGTGTAGAAGTAGTAAAACAACTCCCCTGACTCTAAGTCAACACTGAACCCGACAGGACGCGTAAGACGCACTCATCATACGACCCGCCATATCATAGCGACAACACGAAGCAACGCTCTCGAATGTGAGAGGTGGGAAACTAATGAATGTAGGCGAGACACACTGTGGGTTAGGCGTAAGTATCGTTACGCCAATGAAAGGATTTACGAGAGTCGCAGTAGTGGAACCGCTCTTAAACACTGAGACTACCGATGCCTACTGTAATGTGTCGCGAAAGAGTGGAACTGCGGCCTTTAAAATGTACCGAGACTCTTGATACGGTTAATCGATCTCCTTCCACCGGACACAATAAGTCAATATACCTACTAAGCTGCAAGAGGAGTGCTGGTATCCCTACCACATGGACCGACCTTCACGCAATACAAAACCACCAAGTACTATCTGGCGATACATGACCTCTACTTGGTACTAGTCGAAGCACCACTCAATCAATTCACTATTAAGAGCCCAAGACAATCAACAAGCCCACTAGTTTCCATCACTTATCCTTAACCGAAAGGGCTTTAACCCAAGGTACAACCAATAAATTCAACCCCATATTATCCCGCTTTCCCGCCTAACAACATCATCATGTAGTAATAACCTTACAAATAAAAGCAGTGTGATTTAACATCGCCAATAGGGTTCCATTAAAAAATAATGACGTCGCAATTTCGACGTCATCATAACATTAAAACTAAGCCAACACTAACGTTATTATCCAAACATTATTACCATATAATAGCAATGCAAAATTAACATAGTCACTAGTAATCCATTTGTACAATATCGGGTATCAATTCTTCCTCACATTAACATTTCAACTAGTACTCTTATTGAAATTAATCATTACTTACCCTTGCAATTCTTCCACGTGACATCAATTAAATAACTCAACATTCAATTAACAATATTAATATGGTAATTATATTATTGCTTATCATTTAAAATTTTACCAACATAGACATTCAGTTAAGAGTATTTCTATTGCAACTAAACGATGATTTATCCTTGCTATTCTACCAAAGTATCCTTCCAATACAATATAACTATTACATGTAACTAAAGCTTGTCCTTGCAATTCTTCCGCATAACCTTAATTAACTAACATCAACATTCAATTAAAAGATTACTATGGCAATTACATTATTGCTTTCATTTTAATTTTACCAACATTGACATTTAGTTAAGAGTATTACTATTGTAACTAAACGATGATTTATCCTTGCTATTCTACCAATAGTCTCTTTCCAATACAAGTATAACTATTACATGTAACTAAAGCTTATCCTTGCAATTCTTCAAGATAATCTTTAATTAACTAACATCAACATTCAATTAAAGATTAATACCATTATTGCTTTTACTTTAATTTTCCTACTAACATTGACATTTATTAGCGTATTACCATTGCAATTGCTAACGATAATTCTATCCGCCATTCTACCAAAAGTATCCTTCCAATACAAAATAAATTTATTAAGGTGTAACTATAAATTAAAATCAATTCAATTCTATAAGTTACTATCAAGTAGCATTTAACTAGTACCACCAGCTGGCCGCAGAATGTATTTAAGACACTTTATCAATGCAATTACCGACAAATTTTAAACACTGAGTATTGTGAGTGCTTGTGCAATTCCTTTAATGCATTAAATACTAGTGTTCCTTTGCAAGTGAGCTATTAATTCCATTACTTATTAAAGAATAGTTTAATGACAACGCCACTACTTACCTCGGTTTATCTCCCCAACGACAAGGATAAAATGTAAACCCAACCATTCCCACATGTGAATAATTATAAATTTCTCAATAGCGAAACTTCAAACTTAGGATGACTGGAATTAGGGTTGTCCCCAATATCAATACAGTTAATCCCGAACTCAACACACACGCATCATAATCAATCAATGTAGGTTTAATTTAGGGTTCGAGGTCACGCCGTAGCAACAGAAGTGTTAAGGTCCAATTATATTTCAACCGATTTGTTAAACACCCGCTTCAACATACAAAATTGAACTGACTAAATAAATGTAAGCTACGTATTTCAATAATGAATTAAGGTTACCCAAAGGGGACAACCTCTATAACCTAAAATGTCAAATCTACGTACTAACCATGAATGGAATCGAATTGTGTGTCTAGGATTTAGGGAAAACTACGCTGCTAACCCAATTTGGAGTGTAGCCGTGATTAAATTCCGGTGAGCAAAATCACATTGTGGTTCGTTTTGTGGTTAAAAGTATCATGTCCAGTTTTATCGGTGGCCTCGTGAACCTCTGGTAATAATTCATCATTTAACACTCATAACGGGTTCTAACTCACTATTACACCATATAATCGCCTGGCATACGGATTTCAAAAATCTGCCAAGATTCAAATTTGGTAATATTTTCCGCTAAATTTACCGCTTAATCTAATGAAGGCATCCGAAGAACAAGGCACCGACTTTGCCGAATCAATAAGTATCCAAATAAATAAAGAAGGGTCAGAAATTCAATTTACCTTTTGAATCGACATACAAAAATCAAATTAAAACGGTTTACCTCACATTTATAAATCAGAAGGGCATTAAAAGAGCTAACATCCCCCTATGACGGTATTTCTCAACGGTCAGTAACAGGATATGCTTTTCACGCCACTGGCGGTGGACCAATAACTGCATATTCTAAAGATGTTACTCGTGCTTCGGGCTACGCTAAGGGACGCCAGGAAGGAGGGCGAGACCATAGGTAGGGCGCGGGACAGACATACCTTCCTTCTTAATTGGAAAAAGATGTGTATCAAGGAACGAGCGCTACACGCCAGGAAAGGAAAATATACGACTCACACAACTATACCAGGGAGGGCTTGAGTTAATATTTCTCAAGACGTCATAAACAAGACACCCGACATAACGGGTAAATGACCTGAGTTTAATGCTGTATTGACAAGAAAGTTAAAACCTCCTCCACTCACATTACAACTTTGGATTTTGGTCCCTGGGATAGAACTTGTGAAAATCCAACTGGAGTATGATCCTCACACCTGATTCCATGATCAATCCCACTCTCAAATTCAGTTAGGTTTAATTACCGCAAATAAAAAATTTCCGTAACAACAAGAAATAAATTTCCTTAGCAATACCTTTATTCATAATCTAAGGTTTTCCAACTACTGCACAATCCATCAATTTTCGGCCCAGAACTAGCGTAAATAAACTTACGCAGCCCGTGGTACCGATTTGAATAAATTTTTACTTCAGTAAGGAGCAGTCATTATTAAGCATACCACCTAATCAATAAATCCTGTTCTCAATATAACCAATGATCTACCTATTGTGCTGCTCTATTCAACTACAAGAACGCATCGATGACGCTTATAACCAAAGGAACTTTGGTAGTCGCACTCTGTAAACATTCAACTAAAGCTGCAACCATTGGCATTGTAACCATTGAACCTTTCATACCGCATCGCAAATACTTGAACAAAGCTTATAAATCCGACAACAGAATTATTGAACCTTTGCCAAGCCATTAAAATCCAAATACAGTCAATTCCAATGCAAATATTAAAATTGCACTTTATCGCTTGTGTGCCTAATGATTCCTTTACTCACCAAGTCTGCCCCTCCTGTCAATCAAGAACGAATCCCACCAGATTCCTAAATCCAAACGCTTAGGTACTCTTTCCCCTACTCGAATGAAGGGGCCACATAATAAACTGTGAGTCATCACTAATTCTCAAATGCCTCTCCCAGTCATACCACTCTCACAATGTACACCTGAGGCTTCCCAACTCCCACTAGTAAATCAGTCAGTCTCCCTTTCTCCTCCTAGCAATCTGATCTTAGCAAAAACAAAAAAGCCCCTCTTTTTCCTTCTTCTTCTTTATCCCCTTCAAACCCAATTCTTTTCACCTAGGTTCCCTCTTTTCCTTTTTTGACTTTTCTCTCAATTTCTTTTTAGTTAAATTCGCTTATAATTTCTATTTTTTTTTCCTTTTTTTTTTTTTTCTTTTTAAAATTAAAGGTATGAGCTTCATTTTTTTTTAAATTTGTTTATAATACAATTATTTCTTTTACAATTTCTTTATATAACTCACATGCTGTCCTATCGGTTATAATTATTTAAAACATACATATTTATGTTTTTATTTTTCTATTACGAAGTATGCATTCATTATTTAATCTATCATTAATGTATCTACATTTTCAGGATTAAAGAGAGAGATTTGTACATGGCGTAACAACATAGGGGAAAAGTAAGTTTTACAAAATGAAAAAAATAAGATTTACGTGGAGGATGGCGATGTGGTAAAGTGAGCTAGACAAGTATATGGGAGATGGACCGTAAGATCCCTACAAGGAGGACCATTTTAATAAGTAGACAAGGACAAAGAGAGGGTGATGTTCCCAGTATTTTGTTTTCCTCCTTTTGTTGTTTTTTTTTGAAATTTTTAACAAGCTAAGCCACAATCAAATTTCCTGGCTTCTAGAGAGTCTTAGGCTTAGGGTTTAGATTATAAACTAGACGGAAATTGGTTAAGGGTAAAGCTTAAATTTTTAATCAGGTACTGAAGACTTAGGGATAATTAGGCTGACTCTATCAACCACCTTACCGCGACGCAGGTTCTTCAAATGCACCCACGCGCGCTTAAGGGTGCCACTCAGCTCCTGATTCCCTTTTGTATACGGCGTTCTTCAGATGCACCACGGCTCTAAGGGTGTCACTACCGACCGACCGATTGGTAGGACCGAGTAACCTCGAGTCGGGCCTGGCCCGCTAGGTGAACTAGTAGGAGACTAAGGGTCGCGCAATAAGGCTCCCCGCCTTATTGCGCCACTTAGAATCATCGTGAGCTGATTTGTCGGAATGCAATTACACGGGCATTGTGGGTCCTCTCAACTAGGTAATCATTAACCTAAAACTCGAGCTAACATGGAGTGCTAGTAGGCGGCGGTAGGGCTGTTGTCCACCCTCTCCCTCAACCTCTCCGCAGAATTATTGTGTGTGGCCTTTACCTTATATGTGAGTCGTTTGCTGTGCTTACCGTACCGCATCACCACACACCGCGTCAAATGTCAGCTATCAACTATCAAATCAAATCAACATCATATAAACAAATCAACCTGGGGGTACACTCCTCTGACTCACCGAAGTCCATAGGGGTCTACCGATGTCTCTGTATCCTCAAGGTCGAAAACCCTGGACACTCAATAAACTAAGTCAATAGAACTTGTCTACATGAATAGTAAATACATCATGTCGTCTATTAATCACATCATAATCATATACAAAAGGTCTAATATCAAAAATTCATCATCATCACTTGCGAAAGGTGTCCCAAAATAATAAGTAGTTTCGGCGCTTAGAGCGGGATGTTACATACACTTCTGGTCTTAAACTGGCCCAAGTTTTAGTATAATGCAAAATAAAAGTATCATGTAAAGTATCATAAGTCTATACATCAAACAAAATGTAAATCAAGTTAAGTTATCATCTCATATTCCCAAGTCGCTGAAAGTGTGGATTATAATCGTCCTAATCGGACCTGACTGATCTGCCACTGACGCGAATCGTCAACATCGCATGATCTAATATGGGATCAGCTTCAGCCATGCGAGCGCCCTCGTCCGGGATAATTCGGCAAGGGAACTTTTAGGTCAACTACATGTGTAGGATCACTAATATAATGTCTTAAAACAGATACATGAAAAACATCGCTCATACGCCTCAAAGAATCAGGAAAATATAGTCGATAGGCCACACACCCTTTCCTTTCCACAACTTCAAAAAGTCCTGTAATGCAACCGTGAGAGTTTAGTCTTCTAAACTTCTGATCGGATCCCGCGCTTTTTAACCCAAGCAATAAGACTCTCCGCATCGCCACCCTCGAAATACGACTTCGGCGTGCATCAAGAGACTCTTCGTCGCATCTCAAGGCTTTAATCCTTTTATTCGCGGTTCTGACCGCTTCTTCCATTTCTTTTTTGATTCGCTTCTCGTCCCACATCCTATCCGGCATTTATCCTAACCTGGGCGGAAGGCCTCACCTACGCCTATAAAGAAACTCAAAAGACACCATATTAATGGTTCCTTGATAACTGTCATTATACGCAAATTATATCAGTGACAAGAATTCCTTCCAACGCTTCTATTGGTCCGTCACATACATGCGCAACATATCCTATAAGGTTTTGTTCATTCATTCGGTCTACCCGATAGTCTCCGGGTGATACGCAGTAATAAATTTAAGTTGAGTTCCCAAAGCCTCTTCAAAACTACTACAAAATCATCCAATAAACATATATCCTTGATCGGATATAATATTATTAGGCACACCATGCAGCCTCAAAATATCACCGATGAAAACTCTCGCTACGTCAGGTGCCCGATACGTCGTACGCACAAGAATAAAGTGAGAACTCTTCTGCCGTGAGTGTCTACTACTACAGTACATCGAAGTCGGTCTCCTGTCACGGCAATCCAATTGATAAAATCCATCAAATAACTTCCTTATTTCATTCTAAATGGTATGGTTGAAGTAATCCCAGGCGTCTTGCAGGTTAGCCTCATCGAAGTATTCTGTAGACAACTAGCCACAAAGTTGTTCGCACGCCCTCATTCCCTTCCAAAAGAATATACGAGGTCTGTCTCATCTTCAACCCCGTGAGCTTGGCGGGTTTATGAGCTCCTCGCTGCCAGATCAATACTCCGGCCCCGGCTGTTAGTGGTACGTGAATCTGACCACTTCAACTTCAATAAACCATCGCCATCAAGTATCCTCTCATAACGTAAGGCCCATCATTGTGTTTTGTCCCAAGCAAAACCTCGGAATTTCCGGTAATGCATCATCACAGGTGAGAATCTCACGATTTGTCTAAAGCAGAAATCGAAAATATGCGCGGGTCTTCACCTGCGCAACCCACCCGTCTGAACATCAAGGTTCTCTGCGAAGTTAATCTCAACGTACTTACAGCAATTGGACGCCAACGCCGGGCGCTCGTGTCGCTTATGTGAAATGTTGTAGTCCACACGATCGCCTCTTTAATTCAAATTTCATTCCAATCAGGCTCTGTCCTTCAAGGTATACGATGAGCATTAACTCCAAATCATGCGTCACAGAGTTCTCCTCATGCCTTATCAAATTTATGCAATCACTTCGCCCGGTCTTGTACCGGGTGACTCCGGCTTAAACCTTCCTTGATGCGCTGCGTATACCAAGAAGTCTCATATTCATGTCGGACCTTTAGTATCTACAGGTTGTCAACAACTCTTTGAGCCTCCGAAAGGTTTCCGGTGATCGGGTCTAAACAAGTTCTCGAGTTTTTCCACCCTGATCGGATTTGCCATTCAAAACCTCGACAACGCTTCTATAGTATCCTCGCTAATCCCATAAACTACGCGACTTCAGACATTTTGTAGTATGCACGCCATTCCATAATAGCCTCAACCTTTGCTTGATCCACGGCGATACCTTCACCAAATATGACATGCCCCAAGTAATGAATCCTCAATTGATAAAAAGAGCATTTGGACCAAACTCTATATAACTGAGTAATTCGTAAACACGTAGTACTGCCGTATGCTCTCATCATGCCCTCCTTCAACCGGAGAGAGTAGATCATATAGTCGTTAATGAATACCGGATCTAACTTGTCCAAGTAATTCTCATGAATTCCGTTTATCAAACCTCCGGGCGCTTGTCACCAAAAGGCAAACCGTAAACTTGTGTAATGTCCAAACTGGCCTTAGCAGCGGTCTTGGGAACGTCATCCTCTTTTGATCCAGAATCACCAGGATATCCCATCTAAAATCCATCTTGGGAGAACACCGTCAGACTTCCACATTTGATCTAATAGATCGGCCAATTTCTGAGGGGATACCCATCTTGATCAGAAGTCTGGCTTGATCTAGGTCAATGCAAAGTTCCATCCGGCCTTTGAATGAAAATCGGTAATTCAATTTGATAATGGCCTAAACCAAATAACTCCTTCTAACCGATTTTCCTCCATCTCCCAACCGATACCATCGCTCTTGCTGCTCACTTCGCTCGTGTCGATGGTAAACCCAGCCTCTTCTCCGCGGGTATACCGTAACTCCCTTCCGAAAACGCTCCAGAACTCTTCACCACCGGTGTTCGGACCTTCATGACTTTCTGTTACAGGATCGATGCCCGCCAATTTTTGCGCGATAGTACTTTCAGAATCAGAAGGGAAGAGATAAACCGCAGGGAACTCCCCGGTTCCCGGTTCCGCACCGTACCGCTCTGGCCTCTTCGGCCATCAACCAAGCTCAACCGCTGGCTTTGCGCTTGAGAATCAGCCTTACGCGCTTTCCAACCAATCCATACCGGTCACGACACGCCATAGGGATCCTAAGATCGCATCGCATGCTGACTCTCGTGACAAACTCTCCTGTTATAATTAACCTTCTCCAACCTTCTCGCTTCGCTCCTGCCATCTCTACGGTTAAGCTCATCTTGTTCGCATCAGCTTTACTCTTTGATCTCTTTGCATACCAGCAGTAGCCTCGAGTTCTCGGGTCTAATAAAATAAGCAGGGTCTCGGGCCGACCGTATCGCTGCTCCTCGGTACGCCGACCGGTGTGCTCGGCTCAAGCAGCTATTCACTGCTGCATGAACTGATGGGCCTTGCCCATCTCCCACGGAAGCGTCTGATGTGATCCTGACGCCTGCCTCTCCACAGCTGGGTAAGCGGGTTTCTACGTCCAAAGACTCCTTCGCCTGGTCCCGGGTACCCGGCGAAGAGGGGGTCGGGCCACCTGCTCGAAATCCTCGGTTCTGCTCGCCACCAATGTGCCTAAACTGCCGCCGCGGACGCTGTCAGTGCTGCGGGTCTCCTCGATAAGTGCGCCCGGCCGAGGCTACGGCCGTCTAGGTGGTGAACGTGGATCTCTGGAAGCCACGAAGGAACCGGGCGTGTATGTCTCACTGGAAGCCCCATGTCGCTGGGCTCTAATGAATCCCCTTCAGGTCTTCGAAACCTCGGGTTCCACCCTCACCGAGCAAGCTCCTCCTCGCTATGAGGGTCTTTTTGACCGGCTGCAAGGTTTGAGGCATCAAGATCTCTAACCTTTGGCATCATAGACCGCCGCTATGCCAAACACAAACCCTGACCTTGCAGCCTGCTATGTGCGGAGTATACCGAGAAGTTCCATGAAACGGCTCAGATTTCTAGCAGACCGTATTTTAATTCCCCGCTGAAAGGCGTTGAACTCGCTTTTGGAGCCTAACAAAGGAATTCACAGTAGCAGAATTTCTGAACTGCTCTCTATCAAATTTCCCATGATTACCTTCTCCACAAACATGTCTACCAAGGGTGTGGAGCTGCCTTCCACCATAGAAGGAGTGTTCCCTCTTCGCTGAAAGACCGCCATATGGACCTTCATGGAGGTGGCACTCGCTGGCAAGCGGGGCACATCGCCATGTTCTCCAACCATGCCTCGACCGCTGATTCGGCACCAAGAATCCTCGAAATTTTACTCTTCTCAGCTCACGGTAATGCTACTTCCTCGGGACGGGCCGGCAGGCCAAGCAGAGAACCTCGTGGGGTGCCTAGCCTCTAGCCTCATTCTCCGCCCAAACGGCCGACCGAGTCTCGCATATACCGGAAGGATCTCATCATCCCAACAACACTATTAACTGATATATGTTCTTCTCAAGAACTCAAGCTTCGGCCTCGGGTTAGGACTCCCTGGATGTTGTCAGGAGGCGCCTCAGCCTCCCCTAACATCACTCCTGCCGTTTCATTTCCTGCCTTCCTTCTTAACCATACTCCGCATCGCATACACACATCAACTCAATCAACAACAATATATATAAAATAAAAAACTCCATTTATATCAATCTAAGCCGCAGAAATAACCCTAAGTCGGGCAATAAATCCTGGGCCTCATACCTACATGTAACAACTGGCCCATGGCTAAGGGACATCTACTCAGCCAACTGGTGAATTTTTTTTTTGTCTTTTTAAAGGTGTGTGTGCTGTGTGTAGAAACAACCCCTTGGACTCTAAGTCAACACTGAACTGACAGACGCAGTGTAGACGCAGACACGCATCAAGGACGACCCTACATATCATAGCTACAACACGAAGCAAATTTAACATGAGGTGTCAGAGGTGAGACAGACACCCGTGGGTTAGCAATGTGACTGGCCAGCTGCACGAAAGGATCCACAGAGTCTAATAGTGGAACCGTGCTCTCTAAATGTGCCCGACTACCGGGATATCGGCTCAATGTGTCGTTAAGAGTGAAACCGTGTCTTTAAAAATGCCTCTCGAGACTTTGATACTATGACTGGATTCTTCCAATCGATTACATACACTTTTCACACATACCTACTAAGTTGTAAGAGGATAGTATCCCACATAATCACTAATGCAATACAAAACCACCAAGTACCTACCAGATTAAGGACTACATGACCTCTACGGGAGACGGTAAGTCGTGAAGACTCAATCGACCGATCACTATTAAGCCCCAAGACATCAACAAGCCCAATAGCTCCAATACTTATCCTTAACCAAAGGGACTTTAACCTAAGGTACAACCAATAATTCAACCCCCATATTATCCTGCATTCCCTGCCCGAACATCATCATGTAGTAATAACCTTTACAAATAAAAGTGCAGGATTTAACATCACAATAGGGTTCCATTAAATAATGCCTGCACTGACAATAATGACGTCGCAATTTCGACGTCGTCATAACATTAAAACTAAGCCAACACTAACGTTGTCATCCAACCATTATTACCATATAATAGCAGTGCAAATTTAACATAGTCACTAGTAATCCAATTGTACAATATTGGCATCACGATTTTCCCACATTAACATTTCAACTAGTACTCCTATTGAAATTTATCATTACTTACCCTTGCAATTCTTCCGCATGACATTAATTAAATAACTCAACATTCAATTAACAATATTAATATGGCAATTATATTATTGCTTATCATTTAAATTTTACCAACATTGACATTCAGTTAAGAATATTACTATTGCAACTAAACGATCATTTATCCTTGCTATTCTACCAAAGTATCCTTCCAATACAAGTATAACTATTACATGTAACTAAATCTTATCCTTGCAATTCTTCCGCATAACCTTAATTAACTAACATCAACAGTCAATTAAAGATTAATATGGCAATTACATTATTGCTTTCATTTTAATTTTACCAACATTGACATTTAGTTAAGAGTATTACTATTGCAATTAAACGATGATTTATCCTTGCTATTCTACCAAAGTATCCTTCCAATACAAGTATAACTATTACATGTAACTAAAGATTATCCTTGCAATTCTTCCACATAACCTTAATTAACTAACATCAACATTCAATTAAAGATTAATATGGCAATTACATTATTGCTTTCATTTTAATTTTACCAACATTGACATTTAGTTAAGAGTATTACTATTGCAATTACACGATAATTTATCCTTTCTATTCTACCCAAAGTATCCTTCCAATACAAATATAACTATTACCTGTAACTATAGCTTTTAAACTAATTCAATTTACAATATTACTGTTGCATTTAACTAGTACTCATCATGGCCGTTAAGCATATATTAAGACAACCTTATTAATGCAATTA
>SNQJ01S0014129.1:22127-34401 GCA_010110895.2 Picea sitchensis
AAAATATAACTTTTAACTTCTTGACTTTTCCCCCCTTCAGTGTGAGACTATGACCTAGTGGGGGTGCCCAGGCCACTGAGTCTCCTCATTACCTCTCTAAGAGGTGGGGGACATTACACCTAAATGGTTACTTTATTTTATGGATATGGATATTTGAGGGAGATCTCACCTTTGGGCACACATGTTGAGGTGTCCCATACATTTCTTTGATTATTTTATTACTAGAAGATGGGGCTGACCCCAAACTCATGAGCTTGGTTGGAGTTTGTTGAGATTAGTTACTCTCTGGATAATGTGGAGGAACTTGTTATGAGAACATGGCTATATTTGGATTAGTGTTATTAAAATTGACTAGCTGGAACGACCCTCTGAGCAAAAACGGTCAGACCAACAACTTGGAATTGTTTTTTGTTGGTTCTGCACCAAACTGGATGGTTCTGTATTGGAACTAGCCAAAAACACAGAATTGGTTGGTTATGTACAACACCCATACGACACACTTAGAGGGGCATATTTCAAATTGTTTTAGGGAAAAAAATAAATTTTAGGCTGACAGGGCCTAGGGTAATGGTAATGTTAAATTCATAAAGTAAAAAGATGAAAATGAAATATAAAGGATAATGTCACAATTAAAGATATGTTAGAATAATGTTGATGTTCTCATTTAACCAAAGACGATGCTTCATCTTTGTCACCCAACCATAGGCATAAATCCACCCCCAAGCACCTTAACCTTTGACAGAAAGAATGATTCCAGGAAGCCACACCATAACCAACATATAACCAAGAGAGTGCACCTTCTCCTAGGGTAGCGCACAAGAAAAAGTACCAGAAAGACTAAACAAGAGAAAACCATGTAACTGCAACTACAGTTGCTTCTTCTCCAAACTTGTGCATTGTTTCGGGGTGACTGAGTATGTGTTAGTGAGTGAACAAATGAGCCAATACATTCTCTATTTATAATGGTTCTATCAACTATCTAGTTCGACTTGTCTTCCTGGAGGATAATATATTAATATTTTGTTGATTCGACTTGTCTTCTTGGAGGATAATATCTTAATATTATATATTTTGTTGAGCCAACATGTCTTCTAGGGTTTTCACACAACTGTTTAGGGTTTCTCTTGCTTCTGGAATATTCTATTCTAGTCAAAGGTTACATATGGAGGTTAATACCTCTCACATCTACCATAATATCAACACTCCCTCTTAGCTAGGGAGGTATTAATGGTCTCAAACACATCCATCCATCTTCACATGGTATGGGAAATGCTCACATAGTCTTGTAGACCATTCTACAGGTAGCATCATCACGTCACACATGGATACAACCACATGGACATGTCATTCTCATCTAGGGGCCACACCTCACTAGAGAACACTAGAGCTACACCTTGTATTGTGTGTCACCATCATCGTCATGGGCTACACCTGCATGACATGCTCACCCATGGCTACACCCATGTCATGAGTATCATCATTACTATCAGTGTCATCTGGTAGCAATCCAGAATCAAAACATATCATCACAATATCCATGAGCCTCATTTAACTATATTGATGATCCATCTCCACCACCATGTGTTTATCACCTCGGGTCATTTTTGTCCCATGACAAGAATAGTGACCTTATTCAAGCCGCATTCACCTCATAGTTGATCCTCTCATAGGATTATTCCATGAATGCATTTAACTCGATGCTATCAGACACGTGTGTCTAGCACCTTGAGTCATTCTTGTCCCATAACAAGAATTATGACCACATCGGAGCCACAAACACCTCATGGTGATCCTATCATAGGATCACTCTATGAATGCATTCAGCTCGATGTTATCGGACACATGGAATTGCACCTCAAGCACCTCGAGTCTTCAGTTTGTCGAAGACTATGTCGGGGCACATTTACTCTAGACGTAGATTTTCCCTATCTCCCCTGGTCTGCAGCCCAGTTCCTGTGGAGATAGAGTCAGCTCGATGCTTATCGGGGCTACTCACCTACTCATGAGAGTTTAAAGGCCCGAAGCAATTCACACATAGGAGATCTAGCAACAACTCTAATCTTCAGTTCATCGAAGATTACATCTAGGCCTATTCCCACATGATCAAGTCTGTCTGATCTATCTTCGAATATCGGCACAATATTGGAATCATTAATACTCCCCCAGGGAAAAAATTTCATTCCTTCCAAGCTTGTCAGAGACAAAGGCTTAGTGAAAATGTCAGCTTTTTGTTCATCTGTGGATAAGTGATGGAGCGTCATTGCTCCTTCCTGCACCATGTCTCTAATGAAGACCTACAAGATCCTTCGAAAAGCCACCTTGCTTCATATCTTACATCATTGGATATGATATATGATTGAGTGCTACCTATATATGCTTCTCTGCTTGTTTGGAAATCCTGCTCGATCCCAACCTGAAGTAGCACCCCAGGTGCTAGATCTGTCTTCTGCACTTCCACTCCAAAAAATGTATGTCTCGACAACAATACTTCATCATCGGAACTCAATCATATCTATCTGTACAACATAGATACATGCATGTTGTTTTGTAACCCAATAATACGATCATTTCTCAACTATATACTGGCACAAGGTGCTCTCTGCAAGGAAAATGTTTATTCCGTCACACAACTTCCTCAGATGTGTCATCATAGGTGTCGCCATGGACTTCTTGTCGATCATGATAAACCTCTTCAGTCTCCTCACTGAAGCTATCATTTGGTGCCAAATACGCTTCCAATCCCAATATATCCAGTCAATATCCTTCATCTCAAACTCTAAAATCAACTCCCTCTATCTGAGAGAATCCTCAGACCACACTTTCATCTACTGCATGCCCCTTTTCATTTTGCAAAGTGTCATGAAACTATGTTGGCTTCTTCTTGATCACTGACTCCATCTAATTCTGACTCCCTCTCATATTTATCTCTTATGACCTACCTGGAACAAGAAACAAGAACAATAAAATATCCATGGTATCCTCCATGGAATATATCTAGCCTGGAGTCTAGGTCAATAACCAAGAACACCTCTTAAAGGAGATCAACTTCATCTCGTAAGAAATAAGCATTTACATAAGAAAAAGAATATCTCCTAGAGAGGATATCAACAAGTGTATCTCTAGTATTAAGGGGTTAGTATAATGATCATAACTTCAATAGATAAAGATGCAACATAAGATCATAATAATGCCATAACAACTAGAGACATATCAATTTTTAAATAATCAAACCTGGAGTCTTCACTGTTTGTTCCTCTGAATGTACTGAATCCAAGATCATTGCTTGGACAAGGTCTCTTGTACATTCCGTGCAAAACAAACTCATGATTTTGTTGGATGATATAACATGAAAAGCATATACAAGTGCAACCTTTGAAATTTGTAGTATCGTTCAATTTGTGTTCTAATCTAAAACTAGACACTATCTTAACAAAAAGAGGTTAGAAAGTGAATAAAAAGGGTTCAATAATTAGAAAAAGCTAGAAACCCTAAAATTTCAACTTTGACCACAAAAATAAATTTTGATCAAAAGTCAACCTTTGACTTTGACCAGTCAACCTTTGAATTTGACTTTGACCAATCAAACATTGACTTTGACCCAAAAACTCAAACTTGACATTTTTGTTGGCTGAGGGAACTAGAGGGTGCGCTAGGATATGGCACACTAGAATACCCAAAAATTAGGTCCAACGTTTCACTTAAGGTGCCCAAAGAGTTGGATTAAGGTTTGTTGCAGCTGCAAAATCAAAAACCCTAGTTGCAGCTGCAACTGGTGCCACAACGAGCTTAACAAAGAATTTCCATGCTACCTTCCAGTGGTTAGACTGTCCTAAAGGTGGTGTGGGCTCATAACCTATTAGAATAATGTTGATGTGCTCATTTAACCATAGACAATGCTTCACCATTGTCACCCAACCATAGGCATAAAGCCACCCCCGAGCACCTTAACCTTTGACAGAAAGAATGATTCTAGGAATCCACACCATAACTAAGAGATAACCAGGGTAGCGCACCTTCTCCCAGGGTAGCGCACAAGAAAAAGTACCAGAAAGACTAAACAAGAGAAAACCGTGTAAATGCAGTTGTTGTTGCTCCTTCTCCAAACTTGTGCATTGTTTCTGGGTGACTGAGAGTGTGTGAGTGAAAAAATGAGCCAATATGTCCTCTATTTATAGTGGTTTTTTCACCTATCTGGACCAACTTGTCTTCCTAGAGGATAATATCTTAATATTATATATTTTTTTGAGCCGACATGTCTTCTAGGGTTTTCACACATCTATTTAGGGTTTCTCTTGCTTCTGGAATATTCTATTCTAGTCAAAGGTTACATATGGAGGTTAATAACTCCTATAGCTACCATAATATCAACAAGATAAAGGAGAATGTCACTTTTACTTAAATTTTTAACATTACCATTAATTATTTCAAGATATTTGAGAGTGGTTCCAACCTCAATGGACTTCATATGGAGAAAGTACAATTTTATGTCTCATTCAAAATTCAGCAAACTCAACAGTTTTCAGGATTTCAAGATTGATAGGATTGCAACGTTTCCAATGGATTCTATCATGTATGAGGGTATGGAATTGAGATTTAATCAAGAGCACCAATCCCTCTCTGTATGTCGATGTTTGTGACATTGATTGTTGAACTCTTCTGTAATGACCCTAGTAAAAATGTACCCTTCACTCAAGTAAAATCACTGATTAGGCATGTTAAGATTTTTCTATCTTAATTTAATGCTTAGAGGGTGACATTGATGATGAGGATCCTAATATAAGTAATGATCTTAAAGATATGTAGTTATCTGTTGTAGCGTGATTTTTTTTTGGCTCTAGTGGCCATTTAAGGCCTCGTTGTTGATGTATTTTGGTTCAAAGATGGATTACACTCGATGATATTTTGGTTATATGCACTCTTACTTTCTATATAAATGAGAAAATTTGCATATATGTGCATAAATGGTTTGGATTCATATGGATGCACATGAATATAAATGTTTTTTTTCAAAATTTAAATATTTTGTGTAGTTTTTGTTCGACAGTTTTTTTTTATTATTCATTTTCTAGTTTTTTTCCGGTTTTTAACCGGTTTGGTCCGGTTTCACATTTTTGGGGTCGACTGGTTTGGTCTGGTTTTAGGTTCTTATAAAATTTATTTGGATGATGGTTATTCATTAGAGACCATGCTTTGACTCTTATTTTTTATTTTTCCACCTTAGATCTTTCACATGTGCGACTTGAGGTCCCATTGACACACCTTCCATTGCATGGGATAGGACGACTTGACATTTGGAGGCCGCACGTGCAGATTAAAGTGGTTTTTGGCATATGATTTGAGGCATTCAAATTGGATTAATTTGGTTTGGAGATATTTGAGGAGGTTTTTGCAACCATTACCTAGTCTTCATGCCCACATGGAGGATGCATCCCACTTGTTTGAGCTAATGTTTTTGGAGATGTTTATGTGTGGCATCATTATTCTATTTATGCAATGTTGACCATATCCATTCAAGTTAGTTGAGGGATATCTTTTGCTTAAGCATTCCTAGGTTATATCTAGGTTTTATGCTAAAATATTCTTATTATATTGAGTGGAGGTTTGAGCGAAGAAAATTACAAAAGCATGGCTCTTCGATTTGTAATGGTTGTTGAAGGATTGAGGATTTGAGCCTTTGGTGCATTTGTATCGTATTTTTATTAGAAGTTATTGGATGCTTTGGTAATGCACCCTTGAGGATGAGGATTCTTTCTACATTTTGATGTTTTTCATGCTGGTTATTTCTTCACCATTGATTATTGTGAGGCACAAAATCCTGGTAAGACTATTCCTATTTTGCTGCTATTTATTACTGAAATAGTTTATGTTGATATATATTTCTCTATATTTGGTTGTAGACACCTATGATCATTTATTGATAAATCTAGACCCCGTAATCTTTGAGCTTGTTAGCAATAGTAAGTTGCTTTGATATATTTTCTTGACACTTGGGAAAACAAGCAAAAGATAAAATTTGCTTGCCATTTTGCATTGTTGATCTTCATTTCCACATTAGAGCAGCCTCCTTAAAGACTTGTTAGACCCCATATGCCCAAGGAATATACCAGGCACTGGTACCACCTTACAACCACACTAAAAATTTCATATAAATCTTATTTTATATTTATTCCATAGATCTGGAAATTACCTAAGAAAACCTTATTCTAGATCTGTCCCTAAAAGTCTAGTTGTAGTTTGTATTGCATATCAAAAAAGGATAGACTTAATTTAGATATATAAATCTACAAGTTAATTTGGGAGAAGATTTATGCACTTTGGGTTCTGTACTTATAGAATAGGGTTGAAGGGCCCCTTATGGGTTATGTACTTATAGAATCGGTGGAGAATTGCATGTTCATGCTTGCCTCTCATCAGATTAGGATCCACCAGACTATGAATACAAACTTTTATCTTAGGGTTTGTAGCAAACCGGTAGTTGAGTATACCACCAGAGTCAGGTTTGCTCCTTATGCACTTTTTTACTAAGGGATCGAGGAGGAGTTGCAACAGTCGGATCTTACGAATGAAACTAGAATGTGGTCTAATGTTGACAACTTTCAGTGGTTGTGAGCCATGCAATCTCCCAATTGGAGTGTTCTTCCAGAGGACAATCGGTTGTGTTATCACTATAACAAATTTATATGGAATCCAAGTTTCGGAACTTAGCAAGGGGCTAGACCAATGTAGAGGTGCGACAAACTAGCGGACGGGGCTAAGTATAGCGGAAGTGTGAAGTTGATGGGTCCTAGCGGGTCATAGATTGTGGGCACCACATATAAACTGTCAGGGATCATATCAGGTGGAGAACTAGTGCGGAGGTTAATCTTTTAAAAGAGGGCCGATAAGAATACCATGGTTTCGTCGCGAGGTCATGTAGCACCACCAGATGCATATCAGGGGGAAAGTGGGTGAACTCAAAACCACTAAATCCCACCCCAAAATCATGTGTCAAACATCATTTAATGCATTAAATCCACGGGCCACGTGCGGAAAATAAAATTGATGGGCAGTCAATTCACCTTGAGACACTTGTTTGGGTACTATTCGTTTGTGCAATGCCAAGTCAGTGCCGCCAAATAACTGATTTAAAGACTCATCATTGGAAATTGATGGTCAAACGTGATAAGTTGTTATCTCTGTAAGGAATTTCATCAGCAGCCCATGATTAGCACTCGATGGTGACATTTACTCAAAACACAGGTCAGATTACTCTATTTCAGGTAATTGACATTTTCTTCTAGAGTGGGATAATCGCAAATCAAACCATTCGTCTAATTCTTGTACAGTTGAGAGAAATAGGCTCCTGTTTCTGGGAAAACAAAAGGAAATGGAGGAGAAAGATCCAGCGACCTTCAGAAAACCGAGAAATTTAAATAGTAGGACAAAACTATCAATTAAGAAAAAAGAAAGGCTTGCTGTGCAAATACTGGCAACAAAATTTCACACAAAATCTGCAGATGAAACAGGACCAGGTGAATAAATTAGATTGAATCCTATCATGAAGGATTTGATCATTAATGGATATGCAGATGGATACTACATGCAAATTGGAACGAGTAAAAGAAACAAGCAACGGAATAAGGAGAATAAAGTTGAAATGGTCGAAGGTACTGGAGAAAACCATCATGTTTGGCTTGACACCTTAAAGGAGGAGATTGCGAACCTGAAATAAATTACCAGCTAAATTAAGTATAATTCAGGGAATCTTGTGTTGATGTAGCCAAGTGGAATTCAGGATAAAAATCTCAAATATGTCGGTTTTTTGTTTATAACGTTCCCTAGAAAATAGGAGTTCGGTTTTGGTATGTTACTCCCTCTGTGACCGATATCTTTTTTTGGAATCTTGGAGAATATGATCCGTTTTGGGGCTCATATGTAATTTATATATATATACTGTTAAAAAGATAAATGAATGGTTGGAATCACCGGAGAAGGGCCTACCCTTGTAGCAGGATAACTTTGTAATATCTTATAAATTTTAATATAAGCAGATAAGGTTTTCTTAGATAGTCGAGATTCATCACGATGTTGATGTTCAGCATGTTTTCTTGTATTTCATATTCATAAATGTGTGTTTCTGCTACTGATAATCTTTAAGCAAGAGAAAGAATCCACCCTACTAGTTCTCTTTCTCATATTGATTATACTTCTTATGTGTTTATTGGTTCCTGATTCAGAATTCACTCGTGATTGGTGCTCTATTTGCAGTAGCCAACCTTTATGTCTCTTCTTCTGATGTTATACCAAGATATTTTCTCTTTATTAGACACCTCTTGCTGATAGTAGTCTTTCATTTTCCTCTACCATCGCATATTACTTATTTGGCTGAACGTCATACCTATTTTTCCTCTGTTCCCTCTGGAATACGTAGCTTATAACCTTTCATACATTTTCAGGAACGGACCCCATTGCCCAATGGCCCTGCTCTTATGTTTTGTCCTACCAAATTCAAATTTTACATTGTGGCAGAATCTAACCTCTGTTCGTGCATTGCCAAATCTTTTGAGTATTTCAAACAGCTATATGGCCGAGAAAGAATTCTCTGGTTGGAAGGTTCAGAATCCAACCTAAAGTTGGTTGAAACAGTTACCTCTGTCGTTTTTCTATCAGCCGAACAAATTTACATAGTGCTAACATTCTGGAGTTGTTGTCGGGGACCGAAGGTGAAATATTCCCTGGGAGAAACGACAAAGTTCATATCTGAGTATTGATGGTGAAAAGTATTCAGACACATAAAGGTTGTATATCATTCACCTGGTGACTCCATTTTCAAGAATCTAAAATTCAAAATTTTTATGACGACTCCACTGTCCAAAAACTCAGTAGCCTGAAGATTTTATTGGCGAATCCACTCAAGCTTCAAATGTGATTTAGAAAATCCAGTGGAAGATGATATCCCATGATAAAGGTATGAAAAGACATCATGGGAGAAAACAAGTACCTAAACTTGAGATTTTTCCAAGACATAATATTTTTTGTTATTAATTACCTTTTGTCCTTTCGTGAACATGCCAAACAATTTTTTCTTCACCTGCTGCATGCAAATGATGATCCTATTAATCTTGAATTTGTATATGCCCCCCTTAACATTATACATATATCCCCTCGGTTTATCACTGATTTTGATCAAAATCTCCCATCTGAGTCATGTGATGACCATGACCAAGTTGATGAGTCTCATAAACCAAGGCTGATATTTCACCTCTTGTGCTTGATCCAACACCCTCCAAGACCCAGCACAGATACAGAATTTTAAAATTACCTCACATCCTTCATGATTTTCCTCCAAATCACTATGAATACCTACTTGTGTTTGATGCGGAACATGGTACCATCACAGCTGAAAAACACATCCAAGAATTTGACCATTTTATAGATTTATTTGAGATTGACCATGACGATGTTTGTATGAGGGATTTATCTCAATCCTTGAAAGGAGATACCAAAGAATGGTTTAAACATTTGCAGCCAGAGACAATTATCTCATGGGAAGAATTGAAGAGTGTTTTTTCGAAGTTTTGGGGTAAGAAGAAATCTCTGGACCTACAACTTACAGAATTCTATGACTTGAAAAGGAAAAGAAATGAAACTATTTCCATATTCAGTAGAAGGTTTTCCAGTATTTACTATGATTTTCCCAAAGAAATTAAACCTACTGAGGCTGCTTCCATGCTCCAGTATGCCACTACTCTTCACCTAGATTAGTCTTTCCTTCTAATGGAAAGGAGATCTAAGACCTTACAGCAAATGTTTAATGATGCTCAGAAGATTCAACACATGATGCTCAGGAGATTCAATACAATATCCTAGCATGTGAATAGATTCAAAATAAGGGGTTGGGTGCTCCAGGACATGAAAATGAATATGAACATAGAACGTTTGATTGGGATCTTGAGCCTAAAATTGATAATATCATAGGTCCTCTTGAAGTTTTAAATGCTAATGATTTTGCAAAGGATTGTATTTCACTTATTGAAAGAGAGGGCACTTATGTAGCTTCTGATCCACCCCATGATAAACATGGAGTTTATTGTTTCATATATTCATTTGGAGACAGTCAAGAAAATGAGTTTGCAAATCAACTTGTTGAGGAACAAGTTGATGTCCCAAGATTTTTCTTGTTAGATGACATTGCAGATGTTGTTGATTTTCCTATATATGATGAATATGATGATGATTATGATGTTGACTTCCTAGAACAACCAACTACATGTTCTCTATATGAAAAGGTTCCTTTTCATCAGTGTAGTGAGATCCATTAGCCTACATATCACAGTGACAAAGAAGAAAGTACTGAAATAGCTAAAGAAAATTCTTTACCTTTATGGTTTTCTTCATTTAAATTGTTGAAAGAAAATGCTAAGATCATCATTGAAGAAAAGGATTGTGTGTTGATGCCGAATCACACTAACTCACTTAAACAAATTGACAAGGAATTGCAGCCATTGGTCAAGGGTGAATCTAAAAATGAGTGTGTTCAACAATCTAAAGAAAATGAAGAAATTTATGAATCAAGAGTAAGAACCTTGCCATTATGTTTTGCTTCTTTCAAAGTGCTCAAGCAAAATGTCAATAATGTTTCAGATCAGAAACCCTCCAGGTATGGTGTTGAATTTGAAGAAAGCAATAGACTTGAAAATGAAAGCTATCTCCCATTATGTTTCTCTTCCTTTGAATTTTTAAGAGCCAATCACGATCAAACAAAGAAAGTTGGTAAAAACATTGTTGTTCAAAGTCATTTGCCTTCTTCTGAAATTGATGAAGATATTCAACTAGATTTCCAGCAAAACAAAATGTTTCAAAGTTGTCTTTCTCCCCCTGTGAGTGATGTAGTTGTTCAAATTTTAAATGACTTGGATGTGTATGAAGGCTATGAGACCCCATCTATGGATACTTTGAGAAATGAACGAACAAATGACATAGAGTTTCAAAGAGACAATAAAACAATGTATGTCATGATTCAATCAGAAATGCAGAAAGATCATAAAGAAGCAGTTGTTTTACTTGATTCCTTTGAAGATTATGGTTCTAAGATTGAAGAAGAAGAGCAAAGAAGACCAACACTTGTGAGGATGGCTTGTCCTTCTATTGTGGTTCATCGAAAATAAATATTTTCTCCCATGTTTCATAACCCTGTGGCATGTTATATGGCGAGTTTTAACAATCAGAATTTACAACTTATGATGGATTGTAAGCTTAGAGATGAATATGATGGTCAATCAAAGCGAGGATTAGATATGCATTATTTTCTACCAGTGGTTTCATTTCAGCCAGGACTGGCTTCTGACTTAGAAGATTGTTATTTCCAGCAGTCTAAGCATATTTTTCAGCCTCTTGGTGGCAATCAACAGGCTAAATCACATGAAAGAAAGCATGCATGAGAAAAAGTGAAACATGATTGTTGTCTTATGCATGTGTTGGAAGATCCATTTGCAGTTTTTCTAGAAACAGTAAAAAGTCTCAATATTCTTGAAATTCTAAGATTCAAATTCATATATAACTTATTGAATGGGTTATCAGTGAATAGGGTTTGGAACAAGCATGTGCAAAATAAACAAGCAGTGGATAAATTGTTGGCATGGTTGCATTGGCATTTTGATTTCACTTGATTGGCAGTTCATTTCAGTAGTTAGGGTAGGTAGGTGTGGATCATGCATGTTCAAGTTTAGGTCTCCAAATAAAGTGTTCAGTTATATGTTAGCAGTATATCCAGCAATCAGCCTCCAAGTGAGAGCAGTGTGCAAAATTCGGTTTTCAACGGACATTAGTGACAGGTCAAGGTATAACACACACCTGTTGCGAGAGAAGCCCAATCGATAAGGCACAAGGTCTACTGTTTGTTACTACCTCGTAGGGAGGATAACATCCCCAGTTGGAGCCCATGTTATCACTATAAAAAATTTATATGGAATCCAAGTTTCGGAACTTAGCGAGGGGCTAGACCAGTGTAAAGGTGTGAAAAACTAGCGGACGAGACTAAGTAGAGAGGAAGTGTGAAGTTGATGGGTCCCGGTGTGTAGCGTACCCTTTTCACTACCCAGGTTTCCCAACCTCTCAGTTTTCCATTCTATACATGAATGATTACATAATTTGTACTGACCTTATGATCACATGCATTTAACACAATTAAACACAATTAAATACAGAGTGAAACATATCTGGTTACTGCTATAATTAAACATTCCATAGCATTCAACAGCAACTCTTTTACACAGCGGAAAACATGATACATGAA
>SNQJ01S0014129.1:41001-66497 GCA_010110895.2 Picea sitchensis
GTGTCCTTTGTTCTCTATTTCTGGGGTTCGCCATGCCCCTGTCACATACTCATATTTTTGTGTCCTCTATGTCCTGTGGCCTCGTGTCAGGTGACTTATAGTTCAAAATGTTACAAAAATGGGTTATAATCATCATTACCTTTATCTCAATGCCCATGCGACATCAAAATAATTTTGTGTTGAGTTTCATGGTTTGCATATGCGATTTTAACCATTTTTGGATCACATTTTGTGATCAGTAAATGAGGGACTTATAGCCCACTCACTTCACCAACACGAATCCCTTGTGGAATTAAATTCTAGCCTATGTGCTCAATCTTGTACAAATATCTTTGTTCTCAAAATGGCTATAAGGCGTATGTTCTTTGTATAACCTCTACTCAAGATTGATTCATAAGGCCTCTATTCTCATGTAGTTCTGAGTGTAAAATACTTAGCAACACTATATGCTCTACAATGTAGTAATCAACAAATACAATGTTTTATGCTTGGAATATGTTTTGTGCATCCATCTACTTTGGAAGATGATATTGTGAATTACAAAGATATATCATCTTCACCATTACCAATTTTAATCAACTTCTCCACACTTTGTTGAATTTTCTCATGAAACTGACCAGTTCAAGCAAAAAAGGTTGGTTCCATATGGCATTGTCCATTTCCAATTTGAGAGCTTAATTTGGATCAGTATGGCCTAGAAACTAGTGTAATTGGCCGATTTTGGAAAAACCGGTTTAGTTGCGAACTTTCGATAACACTGCACTCCATACAAAATAGTAGTGAAGTATAACAATATGGGATGTGTAACCATATTGAATACATATGTAGCAAGAGCACAGGGTGTGGCCATCTTCCTGGAAATTTTCTATATGAGATAGCTTGAACTAGATGTTAATGAAGTTGCAATTGGTTTGGAATTAACCCTTGAGTTTTGGATTTATCCATGCAATTTCATTGTTTCTTCTACACAACCACCCACTAAAAGGCCATGTATCAACCTTTCAAATCCATTCACAATCAAATATTAACAATTCCTTTTCAAAGGGCCTAACATGTGTACCGGTTTTCCTTGCATACATTTCCTAGAGGCTTATGATAAATTTCAAGGGAACTTATGTTTTATCTATCACTTCAATAATTATTTTGCCTCATAATATTCTTTGAAAGCTTATTTTTGTTGAACATGTGGCTTTGAATATGTTTTTTACATCCATCTACTTTGCTCATGAAATCCTACCATAATGTCTTTGGAATATAATATTGTGAATTACAAAGATATATCATCTTCACCATTAGCAATTTTAATCAACTTCTCCACACTTTGTTGATTTTTCTAATGAAACTAGCTAGTGCAAGCAAATAAGATTGGCTCCATATGGAGTCGGTCATTTCCAATTTGAGGGCTTGATTGGATCAATATGACCTAGAAACTGGTGTGACTGGCCGATTTTGGCAAAATCAGTTTGGTTCCAATAACACTCCACTCCATACAAAATAGCAATTAGATACAAGAATATGGGACATCCAGCCATATTGAGTACAGATGTATCAAGAGCACATGGTGTGGCCATCTTCCTGGAAATTTTCTATATGAGATGGCTTGAGCTAGATGTTAATGAAGCTGCAATTGGTTTTGATGGAATTAGCCCCCGAGTTTTGAATTTATCTATGCAATTTCCTTGTTTCTTCTACACAACCACCCACTAAAAGGCCATGTATCAACCTTTCAAATCCATTCACACTCAAGGATTAGAAATTATTTTGTGAAGGGCCCAACATGTGTACAATGTTTCCTTGCAAACCTATCCTATCATACATTTCCTAGAGGTTTATGAGAAATTTTGAGGGAACTTATGTTTTATCTATCTCATCAATAGTTATTCCACCTCATAGTCTTCTTTGAAAGCTTGTTTTTACTAACCATGTGGTGTTGAATATGTTTTGTGTATCCATCTTCTTTGCTCAATTAATCCTACCATAATTTCTTTGGAAGATAATATCATGAATTACAAATATATACCATCTTCATCATTAGAAATTTTAATCAACTTTTCCCCACTGTTTTGATTTTTATCATGAAAGTTACTAGTTCAAGCAAATAAGGTTGGTTCCATATGGAGCCGACCATTTCCCAATTTGAGGTCTTGAATTGGATTGGTATGGCCTAGAAACCAGTGTGACTGGATGATTTTGGAAAAACAAGTTTCGTTTCGATAACACTACACTCCATAAAAAATAGCAGTTAAGTACAACAATATGGGATGTGCAACCATGTTGAATCTGGATATAGAAAGAGCCATCTTCTTGGAAATTTGTTATACAAGATGGCTTGAGCTAGATGTTAATGAAGCTGCAATTGGTTCTGATGGAATTATCCCTTGAGTTTTGGATTTATCCATGAAATTTCCTTGTTTCTTCTACACAACCACCCACCAAAAGGCCATGTATCAACCTTTCAAATTCATTCACACTAAAGGATTAACAATTCTTTTGCAAAGTGCCCAATTTTTGTACTACTTTTCCTTGTAGACCTATCCTAGCTTAGATTTCCCAAAGGCTTATAAGAAATTTTGAGGGAACTTATGTTTTATCTATCTCATCAATAGTTATTCTACCTGTTACCCCTCATGATGTATGAGGATTAGTTAGCATGTTCCAGTTATATTTACTAGACATATATTGATGACATAGGTATTTCATCTTTTAGATGCAGTCAGGGGTTACTTTATGGACACACATTTTCCTAGGCATCACCTTGATGGTAGTTTTATTATTGACCACTGCTCAATGGTGGGTGATGTGATGTCTAGAGAGAAATTATTAGTGCAAATTATATGTGTGTACCCCTTGATATTGACTGATGGATTTTGAGCACCAGAGCTATTGTGATGTCCCTTAGTGTTATGATGATACATTGTTAGTGGGACTTGGTTTGCATGTCAAGGATGTACAAATTTCATAGCAGACGATCCCTTTGGAATATTGGTAGTATGTGGTATGAGCATGGTACAATGGTATGGTTATTTCATATATTGATGGAGTGCCTAATATTGTCCTCACTGTTATATGGTTCTAGCATGGTTAGATTTGTTTTGACTTGTTTTCATATGGTGGATCATTTAGCCTTAGCGCTTTAGCCTCACTCAATATATTTCACACATATTTTGTTGTTGGATATCATGTTTTATTGTCCTAGGTGGAGCATTTGACTTTGGCGCACATTTGGAGGTTGATTACACTAATATGACCTTGATTTGACATTAATTTGACTATGAGGAGGCCTATTATTTCATTTCCCTAGCTCATTTTGGTCTTGTTCACACCTAAATGGTTACTTTATTTTATGGATATGGATATTTGATGGAGCTCTCACCTTTGGGCACACATGTTCAAGTGTCCCATACATTTCTTTGCTTTTTTTATTACTATAGGATGGGGTTGAACCCAAACTCATGAGCTTGGTTGGAGTTTGTTGAGATTAGTTACTCTTTGGATAACGTGGAGGAACTTGTTATGAGAACATGGATATATTTGGATTAGTGTTATTAAAATCGGCCTATTGGACCGACCATTTGAGCAAAAATGGTCAGACCGACGACTTGGAATCGTTTTTGGCTGGTTTTGCACCAAACTGGTTGGTTCTATATTGGAACTGGCCAAAAACATGAAATTTTATAGTTCTGTCCAACACTCATATGACACACTTATTAAAGGAGCAGATTTCAAATTGTTTTAGGGAAAAAAAAAACAAATTTTAGGTTGGGGCGGCCTAGGGTAATGGTAATGTTAAATTTGTAAAGTAAAAGGATGAAAATGAAAGATAAAGGAGATTGTCACAATGAAATATATGTTAGAATAATGTTGATGTGCTCGCTTAACCATAGACAATGATTCACCATTGTCACCCAACCATAGGCATAAATCCACCCCCGAGCACCTTAACCTTTGATAGAAAGAATGATTCCAGGAAGCCACACCATAACCAATAGATAACCAAGAGAGTGCACCTTCTCCCAGGGTAGAGCACAAGAAAAAGTACCAGAAAAAATAAACAAGAGAAAACTGTGTAACTACATCTATTGTTGCTCCTTCTCCAAACTTGCACACTCTTTCTGGGTGACTGAGAGTGTGTGAGTTAGTGAAAAAATGAACCAAGACGTCCTCTATTTATAGTGGTTCTGTCACTTGTCTGGGTCAACTTGTCTTCCTGGAGGATAATATCTTAATATTCTATTGAGTCGACTTATCTTCCTAGAGGATAATATCTTAATATTATATAAAATTATGTTGAGTCGACATGTCTTCTAGGGTTTTCACACATTTGTTTAGGGTTTCTCTTGCTTTAGAAATATTCTATTCTAGTCAAAGGTTACATATGGAGGTTAATATCTCTCGCAACTATCATAATATCAACACTCCCTCTTATCTAGGGAGCTATTAATGGTCTCAAACACATCCATCCATCTTCACATGGTATGGGAAAGACTCACATAGTATTGGACCATTCTATAGGTAGCATCATCACCTTATACATGGCTACACCTATGTGGGCCTGTCAATCTCGTCTAGGGGCCACAACCCGCTAGAGAACGCTAGAGCTACACCTCGTAGTGTGTGTCACCATCATCGTCATGGGATACACCCACATGATGTGCTCACCCATGGCTACACCCATGTCGTGATTATCATCATTACTATCAACATTTGGTAGCAATCTGGAATCAAAACATATCATCACAATATCCATGAGCCTCATTTAGCTATATTGATGATCCGTCTCCACCACCATGTGTCTAGCACCTCAGGTCATTCTTGTCCCATGACAAGAATAGTGACCTCATCGGAGCCACATTCACCACATAGTTGATCCTCTCATAGGATTACTCTATGAATGCATTTATCTTGATGCTATCAGACACGTGTGTCTAGCACCTTGGGTCATTCTTATCTAAAAGGTGTGTCTCCAACATGCTTCAGCATCCACACTTATCCATGGGACTGGTATATGGTTGTTCTTCCTCATAACAAGCATTGAATACAATGCTTTCCTAAGTGGGATGGAATGTAGTGTAGTTGGGGGGACAATATGGGTTACCTAGGGAGGTACCCAAGGGGAGTAATAGTATATATGTATTTTTATGTATGGAGGCCACTTTTAATAAATAAGTCCTAGCGTGAACACAATAAATGTAAGAGGGATTATTGGAAGGTTCCACCTACTAGAATATTCCGCCTACTAGAAGGTTCACCTACTAGGTGTAATTTTTGTTTGATTCTCTTGAAGATTGATTATATTAGCCTTGATGACTAGATAGTTTAACACTGTAAACTCCATGATATGTTTCCTTTATGAAGGACTCTTTTCTAACTTAGTGAAAGGGATGATAAATTTTAGCTTGGTAAATTTTTGGGTAAGATTGAGGCTAGCATTGGATTTGGAGAAATTTTGGGTGCTTTGACTACAACATTCACTTTCTAGATTGTGGGCTTGTTGAACTTATCTCTCACTTAGGCTTTAGTATCTTCTTCTTAGATCCTTGGTTTGACCTAGCAGGGACTTCATATTTCTTGTAGTTGTGAAGTTGTTTCCATAGCCTTAGTCATATCCCTTTTCTATTTTAGCAATTTGATTGTTGAAAGATATTATGATGGTTCAATGATAGTAAAACCTGAAATTTTCATATCATTTTTAAGATAATTATAATTTTCTAGAAATTTATCATTAGTTAGGATCATATTGTAGATAAACTCACTATATTCTTCTAATGTAAGGTGAATTTATCCACCTTCATTTTGAATTAGACTTATATGAGAGGTGAAAGGATCTTGATATTCTTATTATTCATTGCAGTACATAAACGTGTAAGAACATTGGCCCTAATAATACATAATCAAACCTAAAACATCTATAATAGAAACCCAAGGTTCTTGTTCTTTAGGTGTTTTTATTTGTTAAGTTGATTAAATGACTTCTAGAAATAGGCATGAGATAATTCTACACCCGCAGTGCTAGACAAAGCGCATGATGATCATTATAAGCTTGCTTGAGATGAGTCAAACCATTTACAAGAACCCATATTATCTTACTAATTTCATCGAGCCTAGATTCTTCAACATCACTTGGCACAATAGGAAAAAAAAACTCTTCATTATGTTTTTTCTTCGCCATAGACACAGTTCAAGGTTGGGGAAGTTTTTTTTATGCTTTCATATTACTCGCAAGGTCAACTAGATTATTAAGCATATGAATCAAGTTATGGGACTATCTCTACCTTAGGTAAAGGGAAAAATTTAGATCACGAGACATATCATATTCCACCATAGCATCTACATGAGAAGGTTTAATGTATTGAGGGATCTTGTTGTATAACTTCTCAAATCCCATGTTAAATTCAATAATACTTCCTTTGTTCCTTCTTTTGAATGAATTAAACTTTGTAATATAGTGTGGGTGGTCTTTCTTCTTACCCCATTGTTGCATGAAAGAACCTTGAAAGGTGACATGATCATAGCAAGAAATAGTGGGTATATTTTGGAACTAATTATGGGAAGCACCCTTAAGAGAGTGCACAAACAATCGCATAACATGTCATCATGTTCAACTGCAAAGTTATCAATGCAATCTCAAAAAATTATGATTCGATTTTCTATACTTCTAGCATTATCACCATCAAACTTAGGGGAATGTTTCATGTACTCATCAAGTATATCATTAAGACAATAGAGAAGTTGTAAGGCTTGTAAGGCTTGATAATTAGTATGTATCCATGGATTACCCATTATGGGTTAGGCATAAAGTGATATAATATTATTT
Source organism: Picea sitchensis (assembly GCA_010110895.2). Taxonomy (NCBI): domain Eukaryota; kingdom Viridiplantae; phylum Streptophyta; class Pinopsida; order Pinales; family Pinaceae; genus Picea; species Picea sitchensis. The sequence continues at coordinate 47,816 of SNQJ01S0014129.1, forward strand.
TTAATAAAAAATGACTTGGGAGGGAAAGGTGACAAAACCAATCCTAGACTTACAAAATATAAAGGTGCTCAAGATATATTTATCAAGGGTGTATTAGTAGTATCAAGATCCTCCCTAGGAGGATCTATATGAGAGAGAAAATAAGAAGGTAATTACTCAAGAAAAGGTGAGGAAGCGGTAAATTTAGGTAAATTTTGAGAATCAACTTGAAGACATTATGAAGGCCTACTTGACATCAGGATTTTTTTGTTTGTCTATGCCTTCTACAAATCTCTTTGGGATCTCGATATTCTCAGTATAGATTTCCTTATGGATTTATCCTCTTACTCCTTTGGATAGGTTACATATTGAAATAATAGGCTTGAGGGTGTTGTGTTGGGTGCATTGGCGGGTGGATCGATAGGTGCATCAGTAGGAGTAGTTGGTGGTGCAGGTGGAGGAGGTGGTGGAGGAGTGTCCTCAAATGATTTTTCATTTGAATATCTAGAACACAAAGAATATGAAGAAGACATACAAGCATGTCTCGCAACTCATCACTCTTAAATCCTCACCTTCTAGTTTAATAGGATCAGGATACCAACAATATGATGCATCAATAATGTCATATTATGGGGAAGGCTCACATTGATCCCTGCAAGCTTAAGATTTTTCATGACCACTCCAGGTTGAACTAACTCCACTCTAAGAAAAAACATTAATGCACACAACTGATCTATGACTTGGTGACGAAATTTTTTGAGATCTAGTCTTTGTCACATGCTAGGTATACTCTCCTTAGGTGATTTAGTGGCCCTAGACATCTGTACATTAGGTTGGGGAGGAGGCATCTCACCAACACATGAGCTAATATTTCCAAAATAGTAGACAGTAATAATTAGACAATCTAAATAAAATATTATAATCAATAAAGCACCAAGGTTTAGATCAAGTGGTTCCGAGCCAGACATGAAGTTATCCCCAGTAGAGGAGGTCACGGGTTAGAATCTCTTGTTCCCCCTTGGGGTTAGGCCCTGTAATCAGGGTCGGTGGTTTACCTCTTTTACCATCCACAAAGTGGGTAAGTACTCGAGGGTTTCCTGTGAAGATATTCCATCGAAAAAATATATATATTATAATCAATAACATGTACATTAAATAAAATAAAAATATGCAACTAGAATAATCAAAAGATTGTGATAATATTACCTCTCTCATCTAATGGGTCGGTTGGAGTAAATAGGATGTTCTAACACCCTTGCTAATCCATCCCTACATACAAATACTATGCAAGATCGATACATGATCACCCTTGGTAACTAACATAGTGATAATGACTACACCCACTGCCCTAAATGGGTACTCTAGTTGGACCCTCTTGGAAAACATACGACCCCACATGTGCATATGCACATTAATCATTAGCCTAGGAGGGTGGTAGTCAAATGTCAACTGAGTCACCAAAAACCTCTCAAAAATAAAGAAATTAACTTTGAAGAAAGGGGAAGAGATGTCTCATCTCTAATATGCTATGATAGTGATCCATAGCAATATAAAAGTATCATAAAAAATAGTAGACCACTTGATCAGTCTAGACCAATGAAAAATATTATCTACATGGTACATCATATGTAACATCCCTGCTATAATCTCAAGTTTAATTGATTCCTATGTAGATATAATGTGTGGCCACGTCGAAGCAATGTATATGTGAAATATATTTCTAAGTTTTGATAAATAAAATGCAATGTCAGTTGTTGGGGGGACATGGACAAATATGGGGGCTGAATTAATACACAAGAGAGGGGAGGGTCTAAGAGAATGTCTAAGAGAGGGGTTCAAGAAGGGAATTACCCATGTCTATTAATTCCACCCACATTCTTGAATTTTATTATCATTGTGTATTAAACTCTATTTTCTGATTGAGCATCCCCAAAGCCAATCATTGAATACATGTAAAAGGGTAGGTGTGATAAGTCATATTCCATAATTATTAGGAGCATGGGGGCTAAGTACAATCAGCCTGGGGAAGTGTGTGAGTCAAGCAAGCAAGCCAAAGGAGAGGAAATTTGTATGGGAAGTTACAACAGTTTTAGATAGTCAATGTTTTTTCATAAACAACAGGTAGAGAGTAGAAAAGAGAGCTTGGAGTTGCAACAACCATGGAGGGTGAATTCTGGAGCATGCTAGAGTGTTTGTTTGGATATTTTTGGAGCAAAAGACTAAAGAGTCGGGTTGTCATGCTTGAAGAGTGAACTCTTGTGTGAGTTGCACTGTAATAGCAAGTGTTTTATGTTGTTTGCTAGTAGTTTTGATTTTTATTTGGGTTAAGAGTTGGCAATGAAAAATGACTTAGAGTTGAGGCTTTGTTTTATCTAAATTTTAAAATTATAAAGTGATGAGTTTAGAATTGGTAATGTGGTTTGAATTAGAAATGAGGTTTTTTATTAAAATTGAAACGTTGAAAAGTAAATATTTTGATATTGATATTTTATTAGAGAACAAAGAAGAAATGATATGTTGAAGTTTTAAAAACTCTTACATAACATGAAACACAATGTATATAAATGTGTATTGTCGTACATACATTTCCATAACACATTCTATAGAGGAAAAGGGAAAGGTTGTAAAGGCACACCCATATATCCCACAACCAAATAACCATTATGTTAGTAGGATGACCACTACTTTTGTTGGAACCTCAATTTACATACACATCATAGTATGTATGTTGGGACTTATATGATGTCATGGACCAAATGTCACAACCAATGTGAGATAACAAACAAGAGGAGTAAAACCTAAGAACGAATATTTTCACAATTGTTCATTGTACGTTTTAAGCCTATGCAAGTGAAGCAATGCATACAAATTCTCAAGCAAAACAAAAATAACAACAATGGCACACATATAGTACACATATATTTACCTTGGAAACAATTAACCAAGAAAACCAGCATAAATTACACCTTTATATTCTTCATTATAGATTAACCTGGCCATTTAAATTACAGTATTTAGGTATTCTGCAACATCCAAAACCCTAATCAATTAACCTGGATTAGATTACAACCCTAATATGATAACCGGGATTAGATTACATGGGCCAAAAAACATTGGATGAAAAACACAAAAATGAACCAATTTGTTTTTTCAAGGCATTGCCTTGAACCTTGATGAGGAGGGGTTAACCACCACCACCACCCCTCGCCCCACTAGTGAGGTTATTGGATTTGTACCTAGTGCAGTACACACACAAACAATATAACACATCTCCAAGACTTATAATTGCATAATATTTTATGGAAGTAAACTATGTTTTGAAACTTAAACACAATTTACTTCTACAAAATCTTGCACAATTAGGAGTAAAATTGTCAAGGAACCTTATGAATTTTTTAATAGGAAATTATATTGTCCATAAATTTCAAAGCAGAGAGAGCATCTAAAGATGAAATGTTCCTCAAACTCAAGCTCAAGAAGACAAAGTCGATAGGTATGATGTTGTCCTAGAAAGTGGTGATCTGACTCCATCTAAAGTGGATTAGGGAAAAAATGCAACTATGTTAGAGAGACTCTTAAGCAACATGTCAATATTCAATACATCTTCACTCAATATACTTAAGATATCTTGAGGTATAAATTCTACCATTATTGGAAGACAACTATTCCAAATAAACAATATATTTTATAAATTCTTCAATGATCGTAGTACAATATATATACAAGAGAATGAAAGGGTTGCAACCCTACAAACGGATAAGATAAGATCGTATGACTAATAAACAATTAATTGATTAATTTTAAAATCATTACAAGTCATCCCCTCCTAAAATGCTTCGACCATGAAGCATAGGTAAAAATGTGTGCTTGGATCTAAATTCCCCATTCTCCCTTGTAGGTTCATCTTCATGAAGATTCTTCCATTTGATAAGATATTCATTAACACTTCTGGAATGAAGGACCTTAGTTCAGACTGCTAAGATGCCTTCAGGAATGAATACTAATTTCTTTTCTTCATTTAAAACAAGTAATTTTGTTTGTATATGAACTTTAGGGACCAACTTTCTCTTCAAACAAGAAACATGAAAAATGTCATGCAATTTTTCCCTATTTGGAATATTAAGGGCATAGACAACTTGAACGACTTTATTTCAAACTGGGCGAAAGTTTATGTGTCTTGTATTTTTTGAGAGATATCTACTTGTAACTTTGTAGTTGAACAAACACCCCATCTCCTACCACAAATTCACGGGCAAATCTATATTTGTCATCTAGTTGTTTGATTCAATTCCTTGCTTGTCCGAGATGATTTTTTCATAATACACAAGACCTCACCAGAAGTAGCTAGATAGTCCTTCACAGTAAGAACCTTGGAATTGATAACATATTATTTAATTTATGGAGGCGGATAACCATACAAAGCCTCAAAAGGGGTCATTTTTGTTGAGGTATGATATGTACTATTGTACCACCATTCTGCAAGATGTAACCAACTAATCCATTGCATATGATGATCATTCAAAAACTTCCTTAGGTACCCTTCAATGAATTTACTAACCACTTTAGTTTGACCATATTTTTGGGATGGTATTAAGTACTCATGGTTAAGGATGTCCCAACTTGATGGAACAATTCCTTCCAAAATTTGTTAGTAAACTTGGAATCCATATCGCTAATGATAACCTTGGGGAACCCATGGATCTTAAAGATATATTTAACATAGCTATCAACAACTTGACTACCTTTGGCCTTTGATGAAATTATAATTAAGTGGGAATATTTGTTTAATCGATCTACAATTACAAATATAGAATCTTTCCCTTCTGAGGTAGAAAGACCAATGATAAAGTCCATAGATGTTTAAGACCATTTTTTATCTTAAATGTGAAGGGGTTGAAGAAGACTTGTAGGAGTTATAGTTTCAAACTTTTGTTGTTGACAGTTGTCACATTCTACCACATATTTTTGAATGTTGGTCTTCATACCCCTCCAAAGAAGAACTAGCGTATATTGTAGTATGTTTTGAAAAACCCCACATGGCCCGCTATCAAAGAATCATGATTTTCCTTTAAAATTTGGAGTTTGAATTTAGAAGAGTTGGGTAAATATATCCTTTATTTGTACCACAGTGTGTCATTCTCCCAAGTAATTTTATAATTTTTTGTTGGGTTGATTTCAACTTCCTCTATTAATTTCCTTATCTATAGGTTTTTGACATACTCAGTTTGGACTTCTGAGATCCATTTGGTGATGAATACAAAAATAATGCATATCATAACGTCACTATCATGTTTCCTTGATGAGACATCCACAACCAAAATTTCCCTTTCCTTTTTATACAGAATATCGAACTCAAAGACCTAAATTTTTCTGGCCCATTTTTTTGTTCTAATGAAAGGTTCTTCTAAATTAGGAAATATTTCAAACTGTTGTGGTTTGTTTTCACAAGAAATTTGGTTCCCAACAAGTATTGTTTCCATTTAACCAAGGTATGCATTATTGCCAACATTTCTTTGTCATATGTTGATTTTTTTTTCTCCTTTGGTTTTAATATTTTACTTTTGAAAGCAATGGGGTGATTATCTTGCATCAGTATAGCACCTAATCCCGTTCCTAAAGCATCACATTCAAGGAAAAAAAAAATTGGAGAAATCTAGAGATGCCAAAACAAGGGTAGATGTCATTGAGGTATTCATCTTTTTAAAACAAGCTTTAGCCTCTTCATTCAATTTAAAAATATCTTTCTTCAATAGTTTTGTTAACGCGGCCACAATTTGTGTGTAGTTTTGAACAAATATTTTGTAATAACCAGTTAGGCCTAGGAAACCTCTTAGTGAGGTGATTTTTTTAGTGCTATGCCAATTAGTAATTTTCACAATTTTTTTGGATCTACCTTGATTCCTTCATTTGATATGGCATGGAACAATTTGCACAAATCCTTGTATTTTTTCCTTCAAGCTCAGCATTTGATTTTTTTGCTGACTCATTTCATTCACAAGGTCCACCAAATTTCCTATCAGTGTTTATTGTATTCATTATTTATGGATGTTGGATGTGTTAATTGGTGTGAAGAGTTGAGATGTGACAGGTAAAAAAAAAATCCTTGGTAAAAATTTTCACCTTTGTAAAAAAGTTACCACTATAAAAATATTTTATCTTTATAATTTTTTTACCAAAACCATGGGCCTATAAACCACCAATGGTGAAATCAAAATTTACTCTTCCTTCTTCTTTTTTATTTCTTTTCTTTACCTTGTTTTTCCAATACCATGGGTTTTCAAAACCACGAGCTCTAATACCAATTTTGGAAGACAACTATTCCAAATAAACAAAATATTTTATACATTCTTTGATGATCGTATTACAAAAGAGTATTACAATATATATACAAGAGAATGAAAGGGTTCCATCCCTATGAACAGATAATAAAAGACCATATGAATAATAAACAATTAATTAATTTTAGACTCATTACAATCCTGAAGTTGCAAGTAAAACCAAAAGTAATGGAGGAGGTTTGGTGGCAAAGACTCCCTCAAACCTATCCTTCTTGTCTTCACATATTCCGTATAGATCCCCTCAAAAATGCCTTTGTTAATTTCATGTCAGGTGATATGAGGAGCATCCATTGAACATTGTTGAGGAGGGAGTCTCTCTATGTTAATTTTCAATTGTTGGAGAAGAGTAGATGCCTAGGTATACCAATTAGAATTGAATTCATGTCTAGTCGGCTACATAAAGGATTGGAGAACAAAAAAGGGATATGTTTTCCTACTTGAATAAGAGTCAACCATACATTGAATCCTATGTTACTTGTTTAAAATGTGGAAGATTATTGAGGTGAACAATGGACATGTCCTCAATTGAATAGTGGCATCTAAGCATTCATCTCAGGAACTTGAAACTCCTTTATCATTTTGCATGTAATTTGATTGTTTGCTACATAAAACTAAAGATCGAGTTGTTCAAATTATTCTTCCTTGGGTTTTAGAATTGTTTTAAAGATAGTCTAGAATTCTTGTTGGATTGTTTTCCATCCTATGAATGTGTGTTTCTATTTAGGAGGCTTTTCGCTTCATTATTCTCATTTGTAGAGGAAATTTGTTGGCGTTGTAGTAGTGTTTTTGAAATAGGCTTGTAGTAACATAGGAAGGTTTTTAGTAATTCTAACTTCTTCAATGTCTTATTGATGTGGGTTTTCTAGTGGTTCTAACTTCTTTATGTCATTATCGCTATACCCAAGAAAAAACGAGGAAATCGTTTATACACTCCCATATTAAAACATATTATTTTTGTATAACATATTCATTTTCTTTGTGTTTTACCAAATTTACAACCTTCACTGTTGCTAACTGATTCCATTGGGTTTGTGGAAGAGAACATATTTGAATTAGCAAGATCAAGTGCATATTAGATCAAGATTTAGATAGATTTAAAAGGGTTAATGTAGTTTCATATACAATAGTTCCAATTACACATGTTTTTAGGTATTGAACCTGTTACTGGCACATGATGTGTGAGGCCACTTTTTGTAAAATGCCTATTATTCATGGATTGTGCACTTCACAACCATACATGTCAAATTTCTGGATTAAAAAAAGGAAAATTTTGCATTATGTGATCTAAGCTATAATGTAAAAGAAATCACATTTCTCATCATGTCAGTTAAGTTATAACCTCACTTCCACCACTTGTTGATCATGTCATTTAAGTTATAATCTCATAACAACGAGAGAAAGTTTCTTCAAATTGTAATGGCATAATTCATGTTTCACTATAGGTTTTGGTTATGGTTGTTATATGTAATGTATATACTAGTTTGTTGCAATGTCAATATTATAAATGGATAATGTTTTAAGTTATTTTTTACTTCAACCATCCTTGAAATTTGGTTAAATTTGTTCCCTGCAAACATCAAAGAGTTTCTAAGTGATGATGTATTCTTATGCAATTTGATAGTCTTGATATTAGGAGGCCTTTTGTTTGAAACATTTCCATCTTTGTTAGGTTACCTAACGAGTTTGGGGGAATTGAGATTATGAGGCCCTTTGTTGGAAGAACTACCATCTTCATTTGGTTCTTTAATGAGTTTGAGGACATTGTCACTCCATGGATATAAATTGCAATTTTTTCCCTATTCAATTGGACTATTAACTCAAGTAAAAAAGTTGAGCATATTAACACATGGAACATAGTACTTACCAACAGTTGTCCTAAAGATGAAAATTTTGGAATCTTTTTCAATGTGCTAGTGTCCTCTATGGAACTTCCATTTAAAAAATTTGAAAGAGAAAGAGAAACACTATTATTAACGGAGTCTGCAAAGAAAACTTACCACCATTCATCATGAAGATGAAGAATCTAGAATCTTTATCAGTTTTCCCATGTCCTTTACATGAACTACCATTTAAAAGGTTTTGAGAGAAAGAGAAGCACTATTATTAATGAATCCCATAAGGAAAACAAGGTCGAGTGAATTTCCTTCTTCCATTGACAAGATCGAGGAAATGTTGAAAGTCATATATAAAACATAACACTCATGGAAATACACCTTGCATGAAGATTGTTTCTCCTACCATGCCAATTTCTCATGGAAATACACACTACATACATAGTATTTCCTATGATGCGAGTTTCCATAAGAAGTAAAGCATTCAAAAATTGCTCAATTGTAAATGCAAAGGCATGGTTTCATAGTGGGAAAACAAGAAATCTATTTTGCAAGATGCTAAGGGTCTTGACTTATTGCAACCATCCAATGCATTGGCTTCAGTCATTAATACATTCTTAGACACTAACACAGTAACAAAGTATTATTTTCATCAATAGTACTACTCTACAATTAATCATAGTATAGAATGTTGTCATTATGCTCACAATTAAATGTAACATGGTTTTGGAGCTTGTAGTTGGAATTAATTATCGTTGTAGTCACTTCGACTATGTAAAGAGGGAAGACAAGCAACAGTCGGAGGCTAAGACATGATCAATATGGAAAATGGATTGGGATAAAGAGTGCCTGATATAATAAAAAGGTTATGTCCACTATGGGTAGATGCATGGATTTGACTACCATAGCTTTGATCTTTTTTCAAGGTGACATCCCATGTTATGTCGAAACCATGTAGCATTAAAGTCTAATTATGAATGAACTACAACTCCTCCTCCTTAATTGGTATTTGAAGATATGTTTCATAGAAGAGTGTCCCATCATAACCTATTTTTGGAATTGAAATGTAGTACCAGTCATTACCACACCAACTCAACTTAAGCATTATTACTACAACATTTCCCTAGAAACTTGGGTGGAAATCCCTCCAAAATGTTAGATTAGTGTATCCATAGTATATATGGAAAAACTAAGGGTCATAAAATCATGATTGAGAGTAATTACCTAAAATATTGTAGGGATTGTGAAAGGTGGAGTGTCACTACTTAAAAGATTGTAGAGGCTCTAAAGCACAAAATTTCTCTTGTGTTGGGATCCATGATGTTAGTTATCTCTAATGGGCCCATTGACCCCTATTATACCCCTAGGGAGGATCCCAACATGTTGTTCTAGAGAAATATTTTTTAAGATATCTTGTAGCTCCTCCTCATCACCTCCTTGATTGTGTTGTCTTTCTAAATATCAATTTGCTTACTAAATTTAGAATTTTTAGGTTTAAAATATAGAATATCTTATAAACGTATAACTATGTGAATATAGAAATGGACATTAAATTACAACAACAACCATGAAAACGACACACCTATATAGAAATGAGAGAGTAGACATTGTTTCCACACACCATGATCCGAATTTTAAGGGGGTATATGGTCTAAATTCATATACAAAAGTCATAAAGCTATAAAGCTAATAGATTGTCAATGTGGATCAAGGAGATGCCCACCTCCTCATTAATTAATTGGGCTACCATGTTGCCCATAAGGGTCACAGAGAGTCCCACCTATCCATTATTGTATTGGGTTTTATTTTCCACTACTTAGTTAGTTGGGTAGTTAGATCTATTATTATAATAATAGAGATTCATTTAATGAGCTCTTTCCATTATTGGATTGGATTTTATTTTCCATTACTTAGTTAGTTGGGTAGTTAGATCTATTATACTAATAATAGAGACTCATTTAATGAATTCTTTTTTACTTTGTCCAATGGACCATTTTGTAATGCTATATAAAGGCCTAGCAAGCCTTCTCATAATATCAAGTTACTCATTTTGGCCCCTCTCACATTGATATTGTTCATTGTGAGATTCATTAGCTCTGAGTGATTTACTAGTAGTTAGTTTTAGAGGTGAGGCTCTTCTCTGAGCCTCGCCTCCCAAGTACTTCATTTACATGTTGTTTTTTTCCATGCTTCTTTTTATGCAAGATTGACATTTCTAAGCTCCTCCTCTCTCGGCATTCAAGCCATCCAGATCTCATCCCCTGAGATCTGGATCAGTGGTATCAGAGCAGGTTCGCTCTCCACCAAGACAAGGGTTTGAAGCATGTTGCGGGTTCAAACATTTGCAACAATCACCAACCTCCTTTCGGTACTATAGGAATCCATTTGTCGGGCCATACACTGTAAGCATCACAGTTGGTCCACAGGCACTACATGGTATTTTGTTTTACCCTCGGATCTTCTTTCACCATTACAAGGAGAACCATACATGGATTCACTACATCCATACATGGATTCACTACATCTGTACATGGATCCACTACATCCATTGGTCTGCAACATTTTCAACAAATTTGCAGGGTGTCCATGCTACCCACGGAGGTTCCACAACCTCTACAACAACCCATGTTGCTCTACAAACCCTTGGCATCCTTTGTGGCCCTCTACACTCAGCCAACTTCAAAGAGGTGTTTCGACCTATACACATCATTTCAAAGGCTCTTCCATAGCTCATTGGAAATATCTCTTCAATATCTCAAATGGGTATTTCATGGAATCTGATTTGGATTTCTAGTTAGAGAGATATCATTGATTTAATCTCATCATGTATTTGACCCAAGGAGGCCGCACGTACCACCATCTTCAAATGTATTTTTATCCCTGCTCAGGAAACTACCTAAAAAGTTCCACATATGGATGGAAATATATCTTCAATAGCTCAAATGGGTCTTCGATGGAATTGGATTGCATCATATCTAGCAGAAGTTATGAATAGATTTGCAGAAGGATGTTCACAACACCCAAAGTCACGATTTTCCCATATTATTTTTTAAAATTTTGGGATTTTTTTTTACCCATGTACAATGATATTGTCAACTAGGTTATGGGTCAACCACAAACCCATGGTAATGGGTCAACTACACAAAACCCTTCTCTTCATTGGATATTTTCACATTGTAAACATAATGGTGTGATAATGGGGTTTCTTTTTTTAACATGGGTGAAATGATGGGGACCATCATTTTCTAAGGGGAAAGGAATGATCTGAATTTTAAGGGGGTATATGGTCTAAATTCATATACAAAAGTCATAAAGTTATAAAGCTAATGGATTGTCAATGTGGATCGAGGAGATGCCCACCTCCTCATTAATTAATTGGGCTAACATGTTGCCCATAAGGGCCAAAGAGAGTCCCACCTCTCCATTATTGTATTGGGTTTTATTTTCCACTACTTAGTTAGTTGGGTAGTTAGATCTATTATTATAATAATAGAGACGCATTTAATGAGCTCTTTCCATTATTGGATTGGATTTTATTTTTCATTACTTGGTTATTTGGGTAGTTAGATCTATTATACTAATAATAGAGACTCATTTAATGAGCTATTTTTTACTTTGTCCAATGGACCATTTTGTAATGCTATATAAAGACCTAGCAAGCCTTCTCATAATATCAAGTTACTCATTTTGGTCTCTCTCACATTTGATGTTGTTCATTGTGAAATTCATTAGCTCTGAGTGATTTACTAGTAGTTAGTTTTAGAGGTGAGGCTCTTCTTTGAGCCTCACCTCCCAAGTACTTCATTTACATGTTTTTTCCATGCTTCTTTTTATGCAAGATTGGCATTTCTAAACTCCTCCTCTCTCGGCATTCAAGCCATCCAAATCTCATCCTCTGAGATCTGGATCACACCAAAGCAATGTTGAGTGATCTATTACATCAAATAATGCTACATATTTATACATCAAGCTTTGTTTTAATATAGGCATATTATATTATCACAATCATAACTAATTGATAGAACATCTCAACCATATGTCAATTTAGGAGCTAATCTTGTTCTCATCAAACAACCTCCTAAAACCACTAAAAAGGGCTACTCATGTAGAGACACAATCTAATTGCTAATACAATAACAAATTTATGTGGCTAAATATTAGCACACAAGACAAGTAGGAATTAATAATTCCAACACTCCCCCCTCGTGAGCACTTGTCTTAATCTTTGTCAGGTCAAGTCTTCATCCTCATCTAGACCTTTGCAACACAATCTCCTCTAGATATTAAAGATGCTCCTTATCAATGAAGTGTTCCTTATGGTTTGACCACGGGCTTGCTTCTTGTAGAAATTATCAATTTGTAGAAGTCCATATAAAGGAACAACCAACCATCGAAATACATGGGTGCCTAACCATTGTAATTATTGGTCTAGTAGGAATTCCTTCACATACATGGTTCATTCAACTCGTTGATAACCTCCCCTTGAATGTGAAAACATCTCCATCAACAATTTCCAAGAGCTAACCAGTGCAACCAATTCACTCAATCTCGGTTTCCATCTATCCCTCAAGTCTTACCTCATTTTGACGCATAGAACAAAATGTGTACAAGTTTTTGGTCCCATAACATCACCCGGAGTCCACAAAAAACATATGGTCCACTCATAGAGCATTTAGTTGACACTTGACCCACTCCTCTAAGTGTTAACAACTCCTTATATGGGTGAACAACCTCCCTCTTTAGGGAAAACCAACAATTAATGCAATAGGTGTTGACTTTAATGGCTCAACTTAACTATGCCATGTGGATGTGCATCAGGTACCCTCATGCTCAAGCAAGATTGAATGGCAAGTTTGACTTATGTGCCTAAGCACAAGAATGCACATACATACGTCCTAGTTAATTTGAACTCACCTATTCATCATAGAGACCAAACCTTGCATATTGGGCACACCATAATTGAGGCCATCTAGTTTTTTACTCGAGCACACCATGACATCCTTCATTCAGCATGGACATACCAAGCAAGTTATCCATCTCATATTGGACACACCAAGCAAGCTACCAGCTTAGATGCACCAAGGGAAAACAAAAAAAAAATCCTCGATGCGGCTTTTCAAAAATACTTGTAGTGGATTCTTATATATTTCCATATCACATGGCCTTTTCTCTTCTCCTTTTACATGGCTTGGAAGTGTCTCATCAACATACCTTATCTTTGCACACTTGCACAACTAGACAAGCTTCATCTGCTTGTTGACTTTCCCAAAAGGACACACTAGTTGTCACTACAATAGATAGTCTTCTCTCTGTCAACACTACAACATGTCTAACCTCAAATTGGGGTTGCACATAGCCAAAAATCATCACACGGGCTCAATTAATCATGGATATATGGAGGATTTAGCATGCCACTCACAACAGATCACAAACAAATCAATGGAGGACTTTAAGCAACAAAATTATTGCTACAAACAACACGTCCAAAATGCCCCTACTAGCATATCAATCATAACCATTTTCAACAACCCGGTGAAAAAGCACCACACACCAAATAATTTAGGTGATGTGACATACATGAACCAATCAAACCAATTGGTAGCCAAAAAGAAAAAAAAACCAATTAGATCGACTCTCTCTATGCTATATTAGCAGCTCATACAATCCCATGGGCAATAAAGAAATCTAATGTTATCCAATCGACATTGTTTTCATTAGCTAATCTAAATGTTATTGGTAAATGCAACATTTTGAACATCATATTCAGATTTGATATGTGCACTCTATTAGTACTAGGTTGCTCCTCAAATGACACACTCATCTTTGTTTCCTCAATCATCTCATTGCAACAAAGTGCCAACCTCTCTTCATTTCTTCTCAACTGCCACAAATTGCAGATACTTCAAAACACCAAAGCGATATTCCACACAGTGTTTGCTACATAAACTTGCATATCTATGCATGTACTTCCATGAGAACCTTACACAACAAATTGATCCACCATGAGCAATCTAGGTAGACAAGTCAGATTCTGTCGCCGCAATACAAACATGTATGTTCGGCAAAGAAGCTATAAATCAATGCATTCATGGCATCATTCTCCATAATTGTTTGTCAATTGGCCCTTCACATGACTACAATCATGTAGTTACATGTAGAGATTAACCTTTACATGGCTATACATAACAGTCCTACAGATGATGTGTCCTCCACTATGACCAACACACATCGATCATGTACCCAATCTCATATAGTTGAGTTTGAATCTCTCATGACCTTTTCATGACAAATTCTCATGAAGCAACACATGCACTTCTTCAATAAGTAGAAACACAATGGTTTTTTTAATTATTAGCAACACTGCAAACACACTATAGCACGAGGAAAAACCATGTTCTACAACATACAAACACGTAGGCCCATATCAATTTTGATACCATGTAAAGAAATATAAGAATAAACACCAAAATTGTGTTAAGTGATCTATTATATCAAACAATGTTACATTTTTATACATCAAACTTTGTCTTAAAATAAAAATACTATCTTATCACAATCATAATTAGTTAAAAACACATTGTAACGAAACACCAATTTAGAAGTTACTCTAGTTCCTATCCAACAACCTCCCAAACCCACTTTAAAAACCACTCACATAAAGACACACTCTACTTACTAATACATAGAGGAAAAAAACCATTCGCATAAAAACACACTCTACTTACTATGCTAAAGACACACTCTACTTATTAATACATAGAGGGAAAAAACCCATTCACATAAAGACACAATCTACTTACTATGCTATGGAGGATGGATGGCCTCGATGTTCATATGGTTCATTAATGTGTCATATACATCCCACTCTTCATTTCCAAAAGCAAACCAACTGTCAACACTATAGACTTTTTATTATTATTATTTACTAAAACAATCACCACTTTCTATTATTAAAAAGATTATTCAACAAATTTCAAAATTTTAAAAACATTAATCTTTAATATATAATTTTACTTAAACTTTAGGAACTTAAAAAAACTAGATAACACATACAAAAAAAACACTAAAAAAAACTAGATAACACATACAAAGTCAAATGCTACTTCTATATACAACAACGATTTACACATCGGATTCACTTTGGAAGCTTCCTTAAACATGTTGAATGTCATGACCTTTGTATTTGCATGAGTGACTTGTACACCATCCTTATCACAAAATAAACTAAGTATTTCATATTGGGTATCTAAATCAATGTCATGTGCAAAACATCTACATGGTATCAATGTTTTCAAAGCCTATGGAACACTGAGGGGCAAGATTTCTACAATTTTCCCTTTCGAATTATTTTTTTGGTAGGTTTTTTGGTGGTTTGTTTTTAAATTTTTTGTTAAGAATTCCGATCAATTTTGTGAGTATATAGGTTGATTTAAAATGGGGTAAAACCCCTAGAATAAGAATCGGAAATACATGGAACTTTGATCCATACAAAACTCAAACTACCTCTGAAGTCAAATCCATTTTTTTCCTAAAAAACAAAATTTGAAAGAGAAAATTACTCCCAAATTAACCTACTCCAAAATCTAATCGCTAAGAGACCAAGGGGGTGATTAGGAATCTATGAGGTTGGTGAGAGTATGGGGTTGGTTGATTAGGAATCTATGGGGTTGGAGTAATAAAGCAGGAATGACTTTTGAAAATCAAGGTGTGTTCATCTAACTACAAACGCGTTGATTGCGGGTCAGCCGTCTTGTCAGAAACGTCACGTCAAAAGCGTTTCCAGTAACTGAACGCCCCGGTCTACCGGCAATGAAAGGGCTCTCCGGCGCATAGCTAATTTTTTTCGCACAGTGTCGTAGTCAGAATTTTTTGCTTAATTTAACTCCGCACCAGCTTACCATTATTACCAAACCATGTTCCAAGTTTTTATTAACTCGGGCGGCGTAGGTCTTAGGCTCTTCCATCCACAGCTATAGCGCCACGACGTATACACATTGTGTATACTTCATTCGCTGATCCCGAATCCCGATTCCTCTGCCAGCCCATCAATCATAATTGTTTTGAGATGTAAGGAAGTTTACAGTGTTATTATACAACCGCCGGCCTATATTTTTAATGAATTGTACATGTTAATTGCAAGATATGAATGCCCACTGAAGGTTTCACCTGTAAGAGGACAATAGCCATGAAGGAATTAAAATCCGAAATCCCAAGCAGACCAGAGCGAGGATTAAGCATGTTCACGATTTTTCTAAGTCGGTATATCTGTAGCACACCGAATTGCCCAAACCGCAAACGCTCGAATTTTGCATTTCTCGATCTCAATACTCGACTTCACCAGTGGATCTCCAACCAATTTGTTTTTTATTTGACACCAATATATATAACTGGAAATGACGACTGGGATTTGGTCTACAGGTATTTACCTGTAGTGCATTGTGTCCGTATGGTGGGTTTGAGTAGTTCCTTGTGCATTTGGCTTTCGTCTCTTTAAAGTAAAGGTCATACGTTATGGAGCAATATGCAGCCTGCTGTTCAGCATTGAATGAATGTTAGGTAGGCTGTAGATACACTGTGAGATATACTTCAGCTTATATATTAAGGTGATTTGATGGTGTATATATCACCTGTCGCAGTATTCAAGGTTGTATAGCACGTTGTATATTGCTTGCCATGATGCAAGCATGATAGTTTTGGTAGGCCAACAGTGGAAGGTGATTCAACGGTGTATATACCATCTGCCGCAGCATTCAATGATGCATAGCAGGTTGTATATTGCTGGCCATGATGACAAGCATGATAGTCTTGGCAAACCAATAGTGGAGGGTGATCCTACGGTATATATACCCGGTGCCACGACATTCAATATTGCATAGCAGGTTGTATATTGCTCGTCATGATGGCAAGCATGATTGTCTTGGCAAGCCAACAATGGAAGGTGATCTGACGATGTATATACCTCTGCTGCAACATTCAATTGTTAGAATAGCAAATGTGGAAAACACAATTCACATATGATAATTAACAATCACACACAGATAAGGAACACAGGGATTTCATGTGGTTCACCGAAACATTGGGCTACATCCACCAAGCATAGGCATCGGTTGTCTTATTATTCAGATCATGGAGATTACATCATATTTGCAAGTTCTCACTTTGACTCTCACACTCAGTCTTATTTGTCTCGATGGGCTTACATGTATTTATATACATTTACAAGAAACTAATTATTAAATGCAATCCCTATCCATATTCTAACTTGGTTTATTTGGTTGTAACCAACCCAGAATAATAGGATCCAAATAATTCGTTATCACCAAATCCCAACAATCTCCACCTTGACAACAATTAACCTGATACCTTGCTCCTTCTTTTTGTTCATCACCTTTTCTGCAAGCCAAGAGAAGCCAAGCACCACTGCAGCTTCTCTAATAAAACTGGTTTCATGATCTCACCTGTGTGACTTGCACGAGTTTGGATTTCCTGAGGGGTCACTCCACCTCCAACATGTGTTCCACAACTATGTTGTGAGACATATTTAATGATAGATCTCCTCCTATCCAAAACACCTGTAAAATATACATTACAATTATCACAGACCATCTCAGAGTAACCATTATAGGTGATATTTGTGCTTCTCAAACGTTGAAGCACCCATTTCACTGCAACACCTGAATCTGTCACGTATCTGACAACGTCATAAGCATGTGAAACATCTGATCTTAACCATTTCATCACATACAACAGACCTCCCACTGAACTTACATGAGACATAACCTTTTCTTCTTTATAGGCAGACCCTATGCTTGAAGAAAACTTATAATGGAAAGCAAGAGGGATAAAGACTGATTCTACAATGTTCATACTGAACTCTAACCACAGCTTACCATTACCATCTCTGTATACTTCCATGCCCATAATTTATTTTTCTTCTCCTTGATCCCTCATCTGAATTGTCCTATCCACCTGAGTCATTTTCTTACTAATTTTATCCCTGCTTCGGCTTGCATCGAGCATATCATCAGCGAAGAACATCAAGACTGTGAATGTACTATAAACCGTATAGTCATTCCTACCCTTTGAAAAATTCCGACTCACTATGAAGGATTCAAACATCTTGTATATTTCTCTGGGTACCAATAGGCCATACAATGAATTTTCTAGCATGCAAACAAATTTACCGTTGCGATCTTGAATCAATCCTTTTGGTTGTTCCATACATGTTGTATCTCTATCAATGATGAACTTGTGAGAAGTAGGATCCCACATACAACATCCCTTTATACCACCATCATAACTTGCAGAGACATAAAACAAGAAGGAATTCAGAAACAAAGATTTTAAGTCTGGAAATGATTTACCGTTTACCAGTACCTCCAATTCTTTCTTGCTCTTATGACCTTGATGCTTCTGCCATAAACATGAAGATATATCTGTCACTTCAGATGCTACTTCAGTACTCCCTTCCAACTTATAAAGGTTATCAACCTTTGTTGCCTTCATCACTACTAAACTACCTTTCGACAATGT
>SNQJ01S0014130.1:991-19951 GCA_010110895.2 Picea sitchensis
GACGACCACGACGACGACGACGACGACGACGACGGCGGCGACGACGACGGCGGCGGCGGCGACGACGGCGGCGTATTGATGTCATCGATCTAGTACGTAGTATTGATGATGATGATAATGATGATGATGATGATGACGATGACGACAACGATAACGTATAGAAGATGATGATGATGATGACAACGACAATGACGATGTATTGATGATGATTATGATGATGATGATGATGATGACGACGATGACAACGAGGAATGTGATGACCCTCGGCGATGACGACGACGACAACGACAACGGTGGCGACAACGACGACGACAACAACAACGGTGGTGGTGACGACGACAACGACGAGGATGGCGACGACCCGCCATGACGATAACGACGGCAATGGCAATGAGGGATTGGTCTATCAAACCTTAAGAATATAAGATAATCCTTCTGCAATGAAAAGTTATAGATTATAGACACAAGTCAAACAATAGATGGTTTGGCGAAGGGTTGGGGGAAAGACTTGGGTGCTCCACCAAACAGACAAATCAGCTAAGGCATGAGGAGGGCACACCTAGAGAAGTTGACTTGACTTGGATAAGTGCCACACTCATCCAAATGACGGGTCAATTGGATAGATGAGGGTGTTGGTCAAGAATTAGGTGGGTTGACCCGACGATGGAATGAGGCCTTCGGTGGGTCTACTGGGCAAGATGCTCGAACGCACCCAAATGAACGGTTGAACCAACATTGCAAAGGGGCGCAACTCATGGGTCGTGTCCATTCACCTAAACATATCGTTCGAGGAGACAACGCTATAAAGGAACCAGAGCGCACATCCAATGGAGGCAACTTTGAGTAGAGTAAGAAGAGCTCTGCATTTCTAAGACAAGCTTGGACAAATTGGGGAAAGCTCCCTTAAGGATCCAAGTTGCCCCACATGGGAGGGATTTTTTTGTCTTCAGGTGGACTCGGAAAATAGAGTGGGGAGAAATTCTCTTGCGATGATTTTGCAAAAGTCTGGAAACACATGTCTCTTGGAGGCATGCGTGAGGTAGAACTGAAATTTGTGAAGTCTACGAAAATGAAGAGACAAAAAGTCTATAGTCAAGGGAACATATGAGGTGCACCACAAGAGGTTGCAAAGATGGTTGCGATAGAGATTCTTGGTGATGAACCTATGTATGAGTGTCTTGGTGAGGTGAGGCAAGTCATTTGACTTCACCCAGTTTAAACCGAGCCAATAGTGCTCTTATTGTAATTGTTTCGTAATAACAAAGACTTAATTGGGTGTTAGGAACAGTTCGTGTCACTTGCACTATCTCCGTGTATGTATTTCATTTGTTTTGTGGTTGTTTCTTGGTTTCTCTTGTTCATGTATGTATGCTTATATATGACTAAGTGTTAAGATGTTAACAATTGTCTAAGTATAAAAGAGTTTCACTAGAGTAGGAGTATGGATCATTGGTAACTTAGAACGAAGTATGGGTATGCTCTAGGTGAAGAGGCGTAGTCCCCTGAAGTATCCTCAATGTTTCCAAACAACCAAGTGAGAAAAATCACCTTGTTGCACTCCCTCTAGAGGTGCATGAACGCAAGGAACATTATGGGGATGTGACAGACGGTATCAGAGTGGTTTGGTGCTCCTCACCACTCTTGCAGTTAGAGAATTTGTGGTGGGGCTCACTTGTTGAGAAAGATTTTCTTTTTGAAGTCAGTTTAGTGGGAACGTTTGCAGACATGGTAAACTATTTAGTGGAGTGAACTACATCATTAAATAATTTTCATCAGAGTTATGGTAAATGTTTAGTTGATAGCGTGGTGGAAGGTCGGTCTAGTTGAACACCTTGTATAGACCAAGAGAAAAGTTTGTGGTAGGTTTAATCACTTGGAATTGTGGGTGATCAAAGAACTCATAGCCTTTGACTGTTTAAAATGTCTTCTAGTACTTAGGAGTTTTTCAAATTCTTGTTCAGATTGTTGACTTCAACTCTCAATGACACGACTTCTTTTTCAAGCCTCTCACGCTCTTTTTCTTTGTTTATCATCTGTATCGACATTACTTCTTTTTTCTCTTTACTTATTCAATTTGGGTTGTCAAGGAGATGATTTATTCTTTGAATGATTTGTTTTTCTTCATTTTTTTCTTCAACTTGGTTAAATCAATGATTAATTCTCCCTCTAGATCCACTTCACCTTATTCTTTGTCACTTTCAGGAGTTCTTTTATTAGTTTTTGTGGCCATAAATAATACGTTTTTCTGAATCATTGTTACTTTCATCATCCTCATGAGATGAGCAACTTTCTTCTTTTGAGTATAAGCTTTTCTTGAAAAAAATACTTATTTTTCTTTCTTGTTTCCCTTTTTATATTTATTTTCTTTCTTGGGAGTTCCTTCTTCATCACTATCTGAATTATTAACATAAGTACATTTAGTATAAAAATGACCAATTGCACCACAATTAAAATAATTTAATGGAAGCATATCTTTGTACTTTCTAGTTCCTTTCTTTAACTTCCTTACAAAGTTTTCCATTTCTTCATCTTCATCTGACTCGTCGCTATAGTTGCAATTTGGATTTGAATTTTTATTTTTCTTCTTCTTTGTATTCATGGATGATTTGAAAGTTGCTTCCTTCTTGGATGGGTTATCCTATTATGTTCGCATTTCATAAGCTGTAAAAATTCCATGTATATCATTCATGCTCAGGGTATCAAGATATGTTATTTTCTCTAGAGATGATATATTAGGATCAAATCTCAATGGAAGAGATCTTAGTACCTTTAGAACTATGATTGTTTATTTAATTTATTCTCCCAAACCTTTAATGACATTCACCCGTGAAGATGTCTCAATGAAGACATGTTGAAGCAAAGATGATTTACATCAGTAGATCAAATGGACAATTGTAGATAACAAAAAGGAAGTAGAAATATAGCAAGGAAAGAAAGCAACAATATCAAGTATGGGATACAGGAGGAATTAAATAATTGGAACTTGATGATCACCTTCAAATTCAATAGTGGACGCATGGAGTCAAACGGATGACATCTCAACAATGACAGAGTTTCATATCAAGCATTTAACTTCGAATTTAATAGGTTGTTGAGATATTTTTGTAAACAACATTTTAAAATGTAACTTGTTTGTAAAGTCTTGAAGGACTGTAAGAAATGCAGATATGGAGTGTCGACTCTATCTGGCAATAACTAGTAGTTATTGTAATAGGAAAGAGTAGGTAATAGATTTGAATTTTGAAATGATAGATTTTAGAACAGGATGAGAGAGCTCATGGAGTTGGTCCTTAGATAGTTCATTGTTGCATTGTAATAGATCAATATGTATGAGTATTGTAGGAGATCAATAGAGAAGAGTAGAGTAGAAGAAACACTGTGTATTTTGTTTTTTAGAAATGAATAAAATAGACATAAATTGTCCCAAATCCTTGGACTGTGTTCATCTTATGTGTGATTGAATGAATCTTGATTTCTGTGTGTATGATTATTACTTCGTTCATGTATGATTGTTAGTGAGAGATTGACTATATGAGTTCATGACAAAGATGGTTGAGTTTCAATTATTTCTATTTTGATACTTGTATGAAAGTTGTGCATCTTGAACGCAAGGAGTGTGTCGACTAAGTCTAGGATTGACTCAGATAAGTTTAGAGAGAATCATAGAAACTCAGACTAGGTGCAAGGTGTGCACAGTGTCAAGAAGACAACAAGATTCGAGGAACCGATGTAGAAGAATGCCAAGTGGGCGAGAAGCATTTTCTTTTCAAAAAAATCCTTCGAACTGGGTTATTTGAAATCTCGAGAACACAAAGTGTGCATGGGAGATCGAAATCCTTTTAAGGATAGAAGCTCAGAAGAGATAACACTTTTATTGAGTGTTGATGAGATCCTAGAGACGGATTCGTCGGGAGAACAAAGGTTTGGAAGATTTGGAAGAGGATAAATCTTCCAAGACGAAGAGATATCAGAAGTTCAGGAGGAAGAAAAACCATGATCATTGGGTCATAGGGAAGAAGATCAACAGTCGTCAGATTAGAAGGAATTTCTCGAAACTTGGTATTTCTCATACCGAGGAGAGAATCTATCGGGGTTGAAACTTGAGATTTATGGAGTCCGGAGACCCGGAATAGAATCTCTATCATCCAATCATTGAGATAGATCTGAGCTGTCACATCACTGGAGGCGAAGACTAAGCATCAAAATTCCAAGAGGAATCACAATCATTGGTTGTTGGAAGCTCAGAAGGGAGAACGGCTTGAAATTTGAGATTTCCGAAGTTTGGAGTGCTGGAACACTGAAGTGGAATCTCAACCATCTGACTGATCAAGTGTGAGCCATCATATATCAGGGGCACAGAAGGAGCCAAGTTAAGACTTGAAATCCCTAGAGCATAGACAAATGAAGGGTCATGAGTCATTGATTTGTGAGGAGACACTTGTCCGCAAATCTCGTACTCTGTGAAAAGATGAAGTAAGTTTTCAATTTGAGACCTGAAAATGCCGGAGCACAGAGACCTGAAGTCCCGGAATAAGATTTGGGTTGTTGGATTTAGAGGACACACAGCAGTAGATCAACATTTCACTGACTCACAGTCCAGGAATTCAAAGGGTAGATTTGTGAGAATTCGAAAAATGCGAACTCGTGAAATTAGTCTAGCTATTGGATATGGGGTGACAAGTGGCGTAGATCCACACACATAGGAGATTCGAGCATTGGGAGAATCTGAACGGATGGTGGAAACTCTCAGAGGGAGAACAACTGACACGATCTAGACCATCATATCATAGGATAATTGAAATTTTTAACCCATGCCAAAGGAATATCAGTCTTTCGGGTATCGGGCGAAGGGAGATAAGTTGTATCGTAAACACCCAATCTGTGAAATATTGATGTGCTCCAAGGATGAGCCCCAGGTCATGGTGAGTGGTCATGTGGAGAAGGATAAGGGAGGATATAGCAAGTGCTAATCCCCTGTCAGAGTTTCGAAGATTGAGAGAGTTGAGGTGACTCATGTACAAAACACCTGGTACACAAAATCACGAAACGCCTTTTGAGAGGCGTGCGATCACAGCCTATGGTCGCGTGGAGGGAACTCACACCCAGTGATTTTTCATGTGGTTGTAGTTCATATAGGACCTGTGTATTTGTTTAGTAGAGGTTCTAGCAGGGACCCGAAAAATCTAATCCATCTCATTTTAGTGACAATCTAGTGTCTGGGAGGTCGACAGACCCTGTTGAGGTAGGGGGGTTGCATCAGGTGGTATTAAAGCACAGATTTTAAATTTCTGTAGCAGAGAGTAGATAAATAAAATAATCTCATACACACCATCAGGTGGTATAAGAGAGATATTTTAAATTTGTTTGAAGACAACAAACAAGAGGACAAAATAAGAAAGTTGGTATCATTTGTGATATCAAATAAAGTTTGATTTCTATTTGTAGGTGACGTAGTGAAATCGTGCCAACTATAAGGCAGAGAGAAAATCCAGAAATGGAAGAAGAAATGAGGCAACTCTGAGCAAGATTGGACTCCATGGAGACAACACAGAGGAGATCACCAGACACTGGAGATGTCATTGAAGATTAGATCGAGGAAGAAGAGGACGAAGAAAATGATGTGGAGGATGTTGCACAAGATCGCTTGATAAAATTTGTTTCAAAGATAGGAGCTAGAGCAAGGATAGAGGTACCTATGTATGAAGGCAATTTAGAAGTTGAAGAATTGTTGGATTGGGTATGTTCTATGGACAAATAATTTGATTATGAATATATCGAATAAGACAAGATGGTGAAGCATGCAGTGACAAGGATGAAAGGTCATGTAGCGTTATGGTGGGATGAAATGCAAGCCGAACGCAAGAGAAATGGTAAAGATAAAATGAAAAATTTGGATAGGATGGTAGCTAAAATGAAAGCCAAATTTATCCTGAAGGATTACCAAATAAATCTTTATAAAAGATTGCAGAACCTGAAACAGAGGCGTTTATCAGTGAAGGAGTACACTGAAGAATTTTACTGATTGGACATCAAGGTTGGACAGAAAGAGAATGAATATGAGCAGACAACTAGATATAGCGATGAGATAAGATATGAAATACAAGAGGAGATCAACATGATGTGTGTCAGTAAAGTCGAGGATGTCTATCAAGCAGCCTTGAAAGTTGAGGAAAAATTGGCTAGGAAGCAAAGCCAATGAAGAAAAGGCGAAAATTCAAGCAAAGGCAAGGGAACCAACAGAGAGAAGTTCCATAAGTCAAATCCTAAAGCTGGAAAACAACACAGTCACCATGAGAAGGGTGGAAGTTCTAAAGAAGGAAAACATGGAGAAAGAAGTTCTTTTTCCAGAGGTAGAGGAAGAGGAAGAGCCAAAGGAGGCGTAGTTAAATGCTATACCTGTGGAAAAGAAGGACATAAATCTTGGGAATGTCCAAATAGAAAGAGAGAAGGAGTCAGAGAAGCACACGTTGTCAAAGTGCAGAAACATGTGGAAGCAGAAGCAACAGAAGGAGGAAGAAACCTCATGATGAGGAAAATTCTTCTTAAACAAGAAAGGAACCAGAGGAACCAGTTCAATGAATAAGCCTCTTTAGAACTACTCACAAGTAGAAAGACATAGTTTGCAAGGTGATCATAGATAGTGGGAGCACTAAAAATATAGTATCTACGGAGATGGTGGAAAAGCTGGAGCTAAAGACAACTGCACATCCAAAGCCATACAAGGTATTGTGGTTGCATAAAGGACATCAAGTCATGGTAAGTCAATAATGCTAGGTTGAATTTAAAATAGGAGGTTACAAAGATGAAATATTATGTGATGTAATTCCTATGTATGTATGTCATATTTTATTGGGGAGGTCGTGGCAGTATGACCGAAAAGTTATTCATGATGGAAGAAAGAATACCTATACCCTAGAAAAGAATGGTATAACACATATGTTGTTACCCATATAATACAAAGAGCAAAAGACAGAAGCAATTTCAAGGATACTTATCATGAGTGGGAAGGAGTTCTTGAATGAAATCAAGAAGGAGAAATAAATGCAGTTTTCTATAGTAAGGAAGCCTAGAGTTATCCTTACGAATACTTCTGTAGAAGACTTTCCTATAGAAATCCATGAATTGTTATAAAACTTTGTTTCTATAGTCGTGGATGAGTTACCACACTCATTTCCACCCATAAGGAGTATAAGTCATCATAGTGACCTTATTCCAGGAGCTAGTTTACCAAACAAAGCAGCTTATAGGTTGACACCTAGAGAGAATGAGGAGGTCAAGAATCAAGTCTAGGAGTTCTTGGATAAAGGGTTAGTTAGGGAAATCCTAAGCCCATGTGCAGTATTGACTGTATTAAGTTCAAAGAAGGATGGAGGATGGAGAATGTGTACAAATTCTTGATCCATCAACAAGATAACTATTAGTTACATATTTCCTTTACCGAGGATGAATAATTTGATGGACTGTTTGAGTGGCGCAAGCTATTTTTACAAGATAAACTTGAAGAGAAGATATCATCAAATGAGAATGAGAGAGGGGGATGAATGGAAAAAAATATTCAAGACAAATGAAGGATTGTTTGAATGGATGGTCATGCCATTTGGGTTGACAAATGCACCAAGCACATTTCTGAGGTTGATGAATGAAGTGTTGAAAGGATTCATAAGAAAATATGTCATAGTATATCTGAATGACATACTAATCTTTAGCAAGACAAGAGAAGAACACTTGAGACATTTGACATCAGTGATTGAAAGGTTTCAACAAGAGAAATTACTAATAAATCTAAAGAAGAGTTCTTTTATGAATAACGAGCTCATATATTTGGGTTTCATGATCTCTTCAAATGAATTGAGGATGGACCCAAAAAAAGTGGGTGCGATCAGAGAATGGTCATCGTTGAGCGGTATATCTGAGCTAAGAAGCTTTCATGGGTTAGATAGTTTTTATAGAAAATTCAACATAAATTTCAGTGGCATATGTGCACCCATGCTAGACATTATGAAGAAGAAACACAAGTCCTTCAGTTGGACAGAGGAAGATGAAAAAAGTTTCAAAGTGTTGAAGGAGAAAATCACAGAGCAACCAATTCTGGTCTTACCAGATATTGGAAAAACATTTCAGGTGAGATGTGATGCAAGTCAATTAGCTATTGGAGTATTCATGAGTTAAGAAAATAGGCCAGTTGCTTATTTCAATGAGAAACTGAATGATGCCAAGAAAAATTATTCCACGTATGACAAGGATTTTTATGCAGTGATTCAAGATTTGAAAAAGTGGAGGCACTATATAATTCCTAAAGAATTTGTCTTGTACAATGATAATCAACATTTTCAATTTATTACTAGGAAAGAAAAGTTGAATCAAAAACATGCAAAATGGGTAGAATTTATGCAAAATTTTACTTTTGTTATCAAACGCATTATTGGAAC
This sequence comes from Picea sitchensis, assembly GCA_010110895.2. Taxonomy (NCBI): domain Eukaryota; kingdom Viridiplantae; phylum Streptophyta; class Pinopsida; order Pinales; family Pinaceae; genus Picea; species Picea sitchensis. The sequence goes on from SNQJ01S0014130.1 coordinate 9,421, forward strand.
TGCTAAAAAAGTTGCAGATGCTTTGAGTAGAAGGAGTTTGATTGTACAAGAATTCCAAGTGGAGACTTTGGTGTTCGAACACCTCAAGGAGATGTATAAAGAAGACGGGGATTTCAAAGAAGCTTATGAGGGATGTAAGAATCCTTTGTTGGGAGACAAAAGCCCATGGACTGAATATTTGATCCAGGATGGATTAATGTTCAATGGAAGCCAATTATGCATTCCAAAGTGCTCAATGAGAGACAACCTATTGAAAGAGAAACACAATGGAGGTTTACCTGGACACTTTGGTCACGATAAGACATTTTCACAACTGAGAAATTCGTATTATTGGCCGAGCATGAGAGAAGAAGTGAATAAGTTTGTGAACAAATGCAGAATTTGTTAGTATGCAAAATTAATACAACATAACAATGGTTTGTATCAACCATTACACTTTCCAGAAAGGTCGTGGGATGCAAATAGTATGGATTTTGTTTTGGTATTTCCTAGAACTCAAAAAGGGAGAGATTCCATATTTGTTGTGGTAGATAGATTCTAAAAAATGGAACATTTCATACCATGCCATAAGACAAGCGATGCCACACATATCACCAATTTGTTTTTCAGAGAAATAGTGAGACTACATGGATTGCTGAGGAGCATAGTTTAAGACAGAGACACCAAATTTGTAGGACACTTTTGGAGGACTCTATGGAAGAGGATGGGTACGGACTTGTCCTTTAGTTAAGCATATCACTCTCAGACGGATGGATAGACTTAAGTAGTAAACATAAGTCTCATAAACTTATTGAGAAGTTTAGTCACTGAGCAAGGTCGACAATGGGATCAAATTCTGGCATAAACAAAATTTGCATTCAACAATTCAATGAACAGGAGCACAGGAAAAAGTCCATTTGAAATTGTGTATGGTATACAATAGAGAGGGATTACAGAGTTGAGAGATTTGAATCAAGATTAGTTCAGAAGTGTTGGAGTAGAGGATTTTGCAACAAAAATGTAGAAACTCATTGACATAGTCAGAGAGAAGCTACATGACAACAGTTAGAAATACAAGGGAAGAGTTGATCAAAAGAGAAGAGAAGTTCAATTCGAAGTTGGAGATGATTTTTTAGCTCATTTGAGAAAAGAGAGGTTTCCAAGGGGAGCGCATAACAAATTGAAGATGAAAAAGATAGGACCATGCAGGATTCTCAAAAAATTCACAGCCAATGCTTATGAGATTGAGTTGATAGACAGTGTTGAGATATCGTCGATATTCAATGTTGCGGATCTGTATCCTTACAAGAAAAATGAAGCAGGAGAATCAGATGATCAGAAAGAAATTTAGCAGAAAGAGAAATTACTAACAATATAAAAATCTCAGATGGAGAAAATTATTGAACAGAGGGATGGACAGAAAACAGGAGAAAGACATATCCTGAATATTTAGTGAAGTGGAAAGATCATCCAATGGAAGATGCAAGTTGGGTCACAAAACCTGATATTTTGAAGCATGGAAAGATAGTGCAGGAGCTCATGGATAGGAGTCCATGATTTTTTTTAACTAGAGGAGTATGATGCAGGAGCATTGCCTTCAAAGTCAACAACGTACACATGGAGGCAAACATATGACATCTCGGCAATGACAGAGTTTCAAATCAAGCATTTAACTCAGAATTTAATAGGTTGTTGAATATTTTTTGTAAACGACATTTTAAAATGTAACTTGTTTGTAAAGTCTTGAAGGATTGTAAGAAATGCAGTTATGGAATGTTGACTCTATCTGGCAATAACTAGTAGTTATTGTAATAGGACAGGGTAGGTAATATCTTTGAATTTTGAAATGATAGACTTCAGAATAGGACGAGAGAGCTCGTGGAACCAATCCTTAGATAGTTCATTGTTGCATTGTAATAGATCAGTATGTATGAGTATTATAGGATATCAGTAGAGTAGAGTAGAGTAGCAGAAACACTATGTATTTTATTTTTCAGGAAGGAATATAACATACATAAATTGTCCCAAATCCTTGGACTGTGTTCATATTATGTGTGATTGAATGAATGTTGATTTCTGTGTGTATGATTATTACTTCATTCATGTATTATTGTTAGTGAGATATTGAATGTATGAGTTCGTGAAGAAGTTGGTTGAGTTTCAATCATTTCTCTTCTGATACTTGTATGCAAGGTGCACATATCGAATGCAAGGAGTGTGTCGACTGAGTCTAGGATTGACTAAGAGAAGTTTAAAAAGAATCATAGAAACTCAAACCATGTGCAAGGTGTGCACAATGTCAGGAATCCAACAAGCTTTGAAGAACCGACGCAAAAGAATGCCAAGTGGGCAAGAAGCATTTTCTTTTCAAGAAAATCCTTCGAACTGGGTTATTCAAAATCTCAAGAATGCAAAGTGTGTGTGGGAGATAAAAATCCTTTTAAGGATAGAAGATTAGAAGAGATAACACTTTTCTTGACTATTGACGAGATCCCAAAGATTGATTCATCAGGAGAACAAAGGTTTGGAACCTTTGAAAGTGGATAAATCTTCCAAGACAGAGAGATATCAGAAGTTCAGGAGGAAGAACGACCATGATCATTGGGTCATAGGGAAGAAGATCGATAGTCATCGGATCAGAAGGAAGTTCTCGAACCTTAATATTTCGTGTATCGCTGAGAGAAGCTATCGGGGTTGAAAATTGAGATTTTCAGAGTCTAGAGACCCGGAGTAGAATCTCGACCATCCGATTAGTGAGATAGATCTGAGCCATCATATCACTGGAGGTGAAGACTAAGCATCGGATTTCTAGGAGGAACCACATTCATTGGTTGTTGGAATCTCAGAAGGGAGAGAGGCTTGAAATTTGAGATTTTCGAAGTCCAGAGTGCCGGAACACCAAAGTGGAATCTCAGTCATCCGACTGATCAAGCACGAGCCGTCATATATCATGGGCACACAAGGATCCAATTTGAGAATTGAAATACCTAGGGTGAGGACAACTGAATGGCTGTGAGTCATTGATCTATGAGGAGACACTTGTCAGCAGATCTCATACTCCAAGAAAAGATAAAGTAAGTTTTAAATTTGAGAACTAAAAACACTGAAGCACGGAGACCCGAAGTCCCAAAATAAGATTTGGACCGTTGGATTCAGAGGACACATGACAACAGATCAACATTTTGCTGACTCATGGAGCGGGAATTCAAAGGGTAGATTTGTGAGAATTCACGAAACGCGAACTTGCGAAATCATTCCATCCGTTGGACCTGGGGTGACAGGTGGCGTAGATCCACGCACAACAAAGATTCAAGCATTGGGAGAAGCTGAACGGACGGTGGAAACTCTCTTATGGAGAACCGTCGATGCGATCTGGACTATCAGATCATAGGATAATTGAAGTCGTCGACCTGTGGAAAACGAATATCAGTATTTCGGGTATTGGGTGAAGGGAGATAAGTTGTATCGTAAACCCCCAATCCGAAAAATACCAACACACTCAAAGGATGATCCCCACATCTTGGTGAGTGGTCATGTGGAGAAGGATAAGGGAGGATCTAGCGAGTGTTAAGCCCCTTGGAGTTTCGGAGATCGGGAGAGTTGAGGCCACTCGTGTACAAAACACCCGATACACGAAATTGTGAAACGCTTTTTGAGAGGCGTGTAGTCACAGTTGGTGGTCGCATGGAGGGAAATCACGCCTAGTGTTTGTTCGCATGGGTGCAGTTCACAAAGGACCTGTGAGGTAGGGGTTCCAACAGGGACACGAAAGAGCTAATCCAGCACAATTTAGTGACGATTCAGTGACTGGGAGGTTGGTAGACCCTGTTGAGGTAGGGGGGCTACATCAGAACTCATGATCAAGAGACCATGAACACTTTTTGTTCCTTGGGAGTCTGATGCAGTGAATCTTGCCTCCAAAATTCTAACATGTTTGACTAGACCTAGGGGTCTTGAGTTTGTTTGAATTTTATTATTTAATTGTTAAAATTCTTATGCTTGAAGGAATTCTAGAGAGATTGATTATAATTATATTTGTCAAACATATATCAAGAGTTTTTAGAGTTAGATAAACCCTAGGAATTATTTTTGAGGGTTTAATGAATCTAGGAGATCCTGGAGATTTGTGTGAGGATTTTTAGGATCCGAAATAGATTGTAGTTTCAGAATCCTTTATATTAAATTTTAATCTTCCAAGCAAATGAGTGTCGCCAATTGAATGTAATAATTAGGCTAGAGAGTGAGGAAGGCCATTAGAAGAAAGAGGTTGATTTTATTGTGTATGTACAATGTGTACAAATGAAAAAAGAATCACTTTGTTACGAGTGTAGTTTGGGAATTGGTGGTTCGAACCATTGTGCATTATTATGTGTGTGTTTGTTGTATGCAATAGTGAGTGTGAAGGTTTTAATACCTTTGAATCATCCTAATTTCCTCAATATCTATGTCCATTCTATGCTCTAGTTGGTACGTACTACTGCAAACTTGCTGCTGAAATCTATTGTTGCTCACTGGTTGCTACATTTTTCCTTCATCCATGACTTTGTTGTAAGGAACTAAAATATTCTTCTCATAATCAACTTGAATGCAATATTCAACTTCTCCTTTGTAATGTTGTAACTAATCATTTATGAACACTTTGTACCTGCAATTGTAATGAAGTCCTCTTTATCAATCCTTGGATTGATCAACCAGTCCTCAAGCATCCTCAGTTCTTCCTCAAAATCAATGAGCACTATATATGAGTTATGCCCTTTATCCTCTTCCTTATTCTATGCAAAAATGTGTTCCTATAATTTCTCCTCCATCTCTGCATCACTTAACAAAAAGTGACTTATGTATTTATCATCCTCATGAGACAATGTTGTCTCTTCTTCTTCTATGAGAGATATTAATATATGTCTTAGTTTTTTTTCTTCAGCACCTACAAACACACACCAATGATCATTTTTAAAACCATGATACTTTGAATTCTATGTTTATGCTTCTATAATCATCTTGATCTACTCCAATGCAACATTGATTTTCTCATCTGCCTCTCCTAGAATCATCCTCCTATACTGGTATGAACACCTCATCATACTCTCATCAACATCTACCTTTCCAAAAATTTGATTTGAAATATGTTTGTAATCTCCACCTTGAATACCTTCATGAGATGACAATATCTCATTCTCCTGCATAACAAAACTCTAATGTTTTCTTGTTTTATGCTTCCAAAAAGCATAACTCCATCTTCAACAGTCCTTATGACAATTCCAAATGATTGTCCAACTTCTTCCCTTTTAGAACCTTCATTCATACACAAGATTTCATATTTCAAAATATAAGGCTTACTAGCCTCATTTGATACCTCTATTAACACATCCTCATCATGTTGATATCAACTTCCCAAATAGTTCATTAGAATCTCAAAAATTCTCTTTTATTCCTTATCCTCTCCAAGGATGTCTCCTTTCTCTTATTCACATAAGTTAACTCCTTCCTGTGCAAGTGACCTCTTCCTAAAATCAGTTCCTCTAAGTTTCTCCTTCTGAAGTACGGTAGTCAAGCTGTGCTTCAAGATCCTCAAGCTTCTCCTCAACTTCTTTTCAAATAATTGTATCACAGGACACTTGAATTTCTTCTTCAACTTCCATCTTCGCCTCTAGTTTCCCATTATCTTCTTGTGTAGCAGTTGTCTAATGAAATTGATTTGTTCTCTTAACTCAATCATTCCTCCGTGAAGCTCCTCTTGAATAATCCTATTTATGACTTTTTCCTCGACATTCCCCTTTCCTTTGTTGTGGCTTCCTCCTAAACCTTCATAATGACCATCAATATTCATTTCCATCTCTTTTGAACTCTTCCTAGTTCAATATGAGCTACATCAAGCCTATGTAGTAGTCTCCTATACCTGTCACTCAATACCCCACCAAGATTCCTCTGAGCTATAGAAATTTTTGTATATACTAGTTATTCCCCTTAGAACCCTTTGAGAACGTCCTCTCCTCCTTTGGCTATGCACTACTCACTTCTCCTGATAAATTCAATTGTCCTCTACACTTTAAAACTCCAATTGAAAGTGTTTAAAACATCCTTGCTGGAAGATTCTACTACATGCAATTACAAATATTCATAACCAATGTTAATAAAAATACTAATCATTACCTGTAAGATCTATCCATGAAATCTTATCCTCCATAATCAATACACTCAAATAGACAACTCCCTGTCCAATACTTTTTCAATTTCTCATGCTTTCTTTTGTGCATGCCCCTTATGAATCTACTTAGATTCTCTGCTAGTTGCAATCTCCTATTGTTGATTTCCACTTTAATTTACAGAGGAAAAATTATGCTCTGATACAAAAAATGATGACCCTTCCGATATAGTCTCACAATTATACAACCATCAAAATTTGTTTGTTGCACATTAAACCCACAATGGGGTGTCCAAGGACCAAAAATCGCCTCTCGAATTGCTCTGAATTCCCAAGATTCAATAGTTCTTTGAAACGAGTGCTAGTCTCCAGAAGACCATACAACATAACTGCGGCTTATCTATTAATCTCCTTCATCATTGGTGCGTACTTCATATGAACTCGAATTATGACTATGTGCTACACCTCCATTTGTCATCTCCCTTACTACTTCTCCTGTCATCATATGACCAGACTCTGTGACCATCGCTTACGGTTTCAGGGATGATTCTTTCCATAATCTTATCATACTCCTTTCAACTTTCAACCTACATCATTGATCATCACTGAAAGGATGATTCCCATTTGTTGTTCATGTGCTCGAACTTTCAATCCTCACCTTTGATCATATTTAGATGGAAACTCCTGATTATGCCTCATATCTCCTCTTTCAGAGTATTTATTTCTTCATAACTTATATCGTTATGAACAGTTAACTCAAAAATTCTTTCACCTTCCCGTTGTACTCGAAGGGATTAAATCCTCTTGACCATTCATATGTAATAAAGTACGACCCCCAACCACTCTTGTTGTACCCAAATTTCACTGCACCAAATCTTGTCTTTAGCCTTTCACATAGATGACACGTGTCCCTGTTGTACTCGTCTATGTCACTATTGTGTGTCTGTATATTATTGTGTGTCTGTATATTATTGATTGATGCCTTTCAATTTCCACGTGTCACTTTTATGACATGCCATGTGTCTCAATTTGAACCATTGATCTCTTCGACTCCAAATAGATATAAGTTGTTGAACACTATTTCTCTGCCACAACTCATATGGATATACGACTCCTCTTCCATCTCTGTCGTCGGTCGGGCCTCTCCTCTGTTGGTCATTCTGATAGCAAATCTCAATAATGCATTGCCACGTGGAAACTTGATAATGCATCGCCACGTGGAAACTTGATGATTCTTTATCTCTATATTCTCTAGATCAATCCACACCATCAATCGTTATGTCTCCATCGGAGTATTTCAATGCCCCATTTTCTTGAACACCGAGTAAGACAATGTTGAAAGGGAATATTCCCCTTCGATGCTCTTTTGTCAGATTCTTTGTTCAAGTTTCCTCCTTTCGACTCCAAACATTTTATTCCAAATCTCTTCACAATCGTTGATTTTTATAGATCTCCCTTGGAGATCTAATATCAACCTTCTATTCCTTAGCACCTGATAGAAATTTGGGAACTTGAATCGCTGATCACAATCCACTGTTCCTGTCGATCGGATGGTAGTTTTTTTTTTATGACTGTAAGGGGTTTTTCACTCTATTATTTATCTCTCTTGGACACAGAGTTGAATTATAAATTATAATTATGTCCTTCCCTACTTCAAATGACCCTATCATGAACTCGATTGGTTCGTTATCACCTTTGAAACACAGATGCCTTAGGTGATCGATAATTACTTGCGATTCATCCATGTTGGATCCAAATCCTTCACCGACGCTTTTAAGAGGAGATTCCTCATTGTTCAGGTATTAACACCTACACACTCACTCTTACAGACAACAAACACACACATAATAATGCACATAGGTTTGATACACCATTTCCCAAACTACACTCGTAATAGAGTGATTCTTTTTTCATTTGTACACACTCTACATACAAAATACACTCGACCTATTTCTTCTAATGACCTTTATCAATCTCTGGCCTACTTTTAGATTCATTTGGCCACACTCATCTACTCAAAAGATTACAATTTCAATACAAGGGATTCTGGAACTACAATTTGTTTCAGATCCTAAAAATCCTCATAAAAATCTTTAGGATCCCCTTGATCCACTAAATCCTCAACAATAATTCCTAGGGTTTATCTAACTCTCACAATTCTTGGGATCTGTTTAACATGTCTGATCACTATTAAGCTTTCAAGAATTCCTTGAAAGATAGGAATTTTAACAATTAAGTAATTAAATTCAAAAAACTCAAAATCCCTAGGTCTAGTCAAACATGCTAGAATTTTAAAGGTAGACTGGTCCTGCATCAATTATGGTCATAAGAAAATGTAGAAACGATGAACTATGGGAGTTGGCTTATAAATATTTTTTTTCATACTTTAATTATCTTAATTATTCTATACAAGTATGAATTTTGGGTTTGTATAATTGTTCATGAAACTTGGAAAAAGGTTAAGAAAATCCCAAAATATTATGACCTAAAATTTTAAAACCAAATACAACTTACCCATTTCACTTGATTGAATTTGGATGTATTTCCATGGAATATAATTCCATTCCATGATTAGATGTTTAAAATATAAACATAAATGATTCATATTGAACAAGGATAGAATCCTAATTATTGTTTCTAGTATGAGGAGTAGATACTATAGGTTGAAAGTGGTCGGGACATAGCTTGGATAACTATTGGAACATAGACAAATGAATCAAATTCATATATATTATAAATTTTACAACACTATGAAGCTGGTTAAGAAATGAAATATTAATATTTTTAAAATTAGGACTAATGTTCATGGTCTCCGATGAAACTACTTATTGGAATAACCCCAAAACATCTCGGGGTGAGAAAATTCCTAAAAATTGATCTACAAATTGTCGTGGATATCCCAATTCGTCACAACAAATGTGATAAATAAAACTTAAATCTAAATTATGAAGGTTATTTTTTTTTTATTCTAGAATATTTAGTTACCGATTTTCTACTTATGCATGAAATAGATAAAATGAGAAAAATAGTGAACGCAAATAAATACAGACACAATCCAAAAATAAAACAAGATATGACCTATCAAACCCAATATGAGAGAAAACCCAACTAGAAGGTGAGGATTCTTTGCTCTCTTTTCTCTAGTATGGAAATATTGCAATTATAAAGAAAGATGCACTCTCTATGGAGTTTCCTTTGTCATCGTGGTCGGTATGGCTGCTACAAAATCTCTCCTCCTCTATTATGCTCACAGAATACCACACTCAGATGTTTGCCTCAGTTATGGAACAATACATAATGAAAAAGAATGGAACCCCTGCTCCTCCTAGTGTCCTAGTATTTAATATATCCCAATAGCCATCTAGGCGTATATTTTTGACTTCTTGAACCCTTGATTGTGGTAGAGTTTTGAAACTTCTAGAATCTTCTTGAAATTCCTCATGTGGCTAGCCCCATATGCTTGATTGATGGAGGATAACATGTCATCCTCACGTACCATGGTGGTGAACATGATATGTCAACTTGGGGGAGATGTAACTTTTGCATACGAACTTTGATTAAAGCATAGTCTACACTGTCTAAAAGTCATGAGAGTGCAGAGCATTGTGAAGGGGTTGTGTATAATTCTGAAACAAAAAACCCCAAAAAACTATGCTTAATGCCTCAAAATGGCTCTGGAAGGTTCTAGACCCTAATTTTCCAAATTGGGACCTACTACTAAAATGACCCTGCAAGCTAATTCCTCCATTTTTTTCATTCTAAAAGCATCAAGATAGATGAAAACTAATATAATGAACCAATACAAATTTATGATAGAAAGTAGGTTGAAGATGAATATATTTTCCTTTTAATATGCCTAAGTACTCATATTCCCACTTATGCTAATTTTGGGTGTGACAATAAAATTTTATAAGAAGTTACTTCATACAAATATATGATAGTTGACCTTCATCACAATCTTAACTAGAACTATAACAATGAAAAAATGATTAATGGATGATAGAAAGAATATTTAAGTCTTGAAAATAGTAGTTAATCAATAGAATAATGGTTATCTAGAAATATAAGCCCCTCTTTGAGACATTAGTTAGTCATATTATCTTATATGGATGTGAAGTTTGACACTAACAACAACTCTAAAGAACCATGTAGGAAGATTGAGAAAATATAGAACAATTTTATAATTTATAATTTTACAATTAAAAGAAATATGCCCTATCCTATCCCACCACAACTTCTATAGAGAATCATGGAAGAAGATTGAGAAAATCTAAAACCATTTTATAATTTTACAAATAAAAGGAATATTCTCTATCATATCTCATATCTCGTTCATAGAATCTAGTCTTCCCCCATTGAGAGTATGGGTATGACAAGGTAACTAATGTACAAGCATGTGACTATTAACTA